>JAPMOB010220859.1:0-21033 GCA_029875015.1 Lepomis gibbosus | reverse complement strand
ATTGACTACCAGCTATATACAGCGTGCTAGCCAAAAATCCAGCTGTAACATTAACTTAGCTCTTAACACTGACAGCGTTGTGTTAGACAGATTTGTGCAGCTGTGTTCCATGAGGGGGAGAGAGCGAGAAAGGTACGGGTGAGAAGTGCTGCGTGAATGCACTATGGCGCTCTGCAATCAAATACGATTTTAAATAGGCTTAGTAAAAAAAAAATTTAAAAAAATTGAAAATCAATCTGTGGCGGTCAACGTTGATATCTTCAACGTATGGGAAAACTGGGTAATGTTCTGATGGGAAACCTTGGGTCCTGCCATTCATGTGCCAATATTACTTAAGCATGTACCACCTACCTAATAATTGTTGCGGACCACGTACACCCTTTAATGGAAATAGTATTCCCTGGTGGCAGTGACTATTTTCAGCAGGATAGTCCGCCCTGCCAGAAAGCAAAAATGGTTTGAGGAACACAACAAGTTCAAGGTGTTGAGTTGGCCACCAAATTCCCCACATCTCAATCCAATCAAGCATCTGTAGGATGTGCTGGACAAAAAGTGTGATCATAAGCGGAGATAGAGTGGGTGCATGGGGGCCCCGGCTGGTAGGGGGCCAACTACAGGTACAATGAAGTTTAGCTCAGTTGATTGTAGTGCACACAACAAACAAAAATGGTACATGACGGTACGCTGTACCGGGAGAATTCAGCAGCTCTTATCAAAGGAAACAGTCTCTTCACTGATGGTTTCAATGGTAAACCACCGCAAGAATGACAACTACCAACATAAACACTAGATTCTAATGAGACACATTTAATAACCATAAATCATAAAGTAACATTTGTATTTCAAACAACTAGCAAACTTATTAGCACATCTACAACAAAACTCCCTTCACCCTCATGCATCATATGAATTCTGAGGGACGGACATAGACTGCACAAGGGTTTATTTACTGCGTCAACTTCCACTGGAAGTTACCTCTCAGAAGCATTTCAGCAGCGAAGCATGTAGCTGCCCCACGTTAATGACTTGTTTTTAAATTGTCCTTTTTGTGATTCTACTACATTCTTCAAAGCTCTCTGTCGCCCGCTTTCGTTTCTTGTCTTGACGGGTGCATCTAGCAAGTACCACAGGGAGCGTTTCAGAATAAGTGCGTTTTACCTGCCGGACTTTGCCGACATGTTTACATTTTGTTGATTTGGAGATTAGTGCTTACTTTTTGTGCTTCTACTATGATTATGTAGGCTACGTAGGAAAACATTTTGTATGATTTAACTGTGTTTATTTATATATACGATCAGAAATCTGTAACGGGTATTTCATTTTGAAAATTGAGTGAATTCTCTGCTGTTTCTGTCTGACTTCCTGCCCGGTTCATCTGCGCTGTGCTGCTTGACACTGAGACTTTCCTGGACGCACTCAGTCTATGGATGCACTGCAGCGCTTCTTGTGTAAGCACAAACATTTGGTAGAATGGCTGCTCCGGCAGCAGCAAAGCAGACGCTCTCGGAATGAGTCTGGGGTCATGTAAACTTGGTTAATATGACTTGGTAGCAGGTGGGCCCACAATGAAACTCCTCCCCCACTGTGCTGAGAGTCTAGCTCCGACCCCGAGTCTGATCTATTAACGCTCCATCTCGCAACTTACAGTAGGATCTTCTGCTAACGTCTTGGTGCCAGACACTACAGCTAAGCTTCAGAGGTCTGGCAGAGTCTATGCTGCGACAGGTCAGGGCTGTTCTGGCAGCAAAAGGGGGACCTACACAATATTAGGCATGTGGTCTTAATGTTATGGCTGATCGGTGTATGTGTAAATATGTATATGTGATGATCGCACACACAAACCCACAACTCTTCCTCTTTACAGATGACTTCCGGGGCAAGAAGCCAGCATCACAGTACTACAAGGTCAGCTGCAGCTTAGTTACATATCGTATCCTTTACCCAGGAATGAGTTTATTAAGTACATAAACCTTTTCTTTCCTTTTCCCCAATAGCCGTCCAGCCGGCGGGTGAGTTTACCACCAAACCCCCGCACTGGTGCAAGCAGCATGCTCTTTGACATGGTGAGGACAATGCTACTTATGTCCAACAACAGAGATCTAATCTGATTATTTAGCTTTCACTTTGGTTTTGCACTCTTAAAACAGTGTAGTTTATCCAAAGCATGCTTCACCTAAAAGCTTGCTTCCGGCTTGCAAGAGTGCAGGTTGCACCACAGGTCAAATTATGGTTTAAAAAATAATGCCAAATTTTTTGCATTAATTGCTTCCTACATAATTAGATATCTTTTATAGTAAACTTAATAAAGTGTGATAGTTTTCATTGCATTTTCCATTTTCTCAGGATTGCTTTCAGTGCCAGCTACATACAATAAAGGTCAAAGAATGAAAAGGGTCATTGTTTATGCAGCCATAAAGAATGCATAATGCTTAAACTACTAATTTAAAGTAGTGAGAATAAATGTGTGTAAAATGTCAAATTAATGACACGTTTGAATGCTGTTTGGACATGGTGAAGTATTACACAAAATGGATCCAGGTTTAAAATGTTTGTCATCATAGTTCAGGGTTTTTTTACATGATCATGACTCAAATAGTTTTATTTTCCCAACACAGTCCAAAACACAAGACAGCTCAGAGGCTGAAACAGAGAGACTGACAAGGCGATCCCCATGGTAGGTATTTGTTAAATATGTAAAATGTTGAGTGAGGTTAAACAAGATTTAGTCTGTATGTGAAGGGGGGAGTGCCCTGGATTAAAAGTAAGTAAACTAATTGAATGAGTCTACCTTTAAAACACACCACCATTGTTTCAAGTGTGTGGGAAGCTGACTATCAAACCACAGAAGCTTGCTCTTCCATGACATGAGGGTTGTTGTTGTTGTTATGCCCTTTATGTAATAATGGTGGTTTCCAGGAATGTGGCAGGGAAGAGCACGGCGCGCCCCCCACTAAAACGCTTTGTTAGCTCTGTGGCCTGGGTTGAAACTGAAGAGCCCTCTCTCATGATGAAGGGGTAAGACATGCCAAGAAGAAGGGTACCACGCTGGCTGTGTCACACAAGTCCTTTCACTGTGGAGCCAGATGCATAAAGATGGCAGCTTTCTGGTGCAACATCACTCAGTCCAACGGTGGAGAAAATCTTTTAGTCCATTTTCTGAATCCAAAATGCAAACTTTACAGGGCAAAACAGAAGTTGCAATCAGCTTTTGTTCTTCCCAACAATTACGTGCCCACTAAGTTGTTAGATTCTTCCTGGGAGTGTCAGAAGATTCTCAGAAAGCAAGTGTAACACAATATAGCACTAATACCCCAATAATTGAGTGCAATGTAATAACAAACCTCAAATAAAAAAAATGTAAGATTGCTAAGATCAGTAACAGACATTAGCAGTAATAATGTAAAGGACAGGTTGAAACAGCATGTTGTCCTTTGAGTCTAGACCAAAAATCAGTGAAGGTGACGTCAAACCACACAGCAGCCATCTTTCATGCATCTGGCCCCTCTTCGCATGAAGTGTTTATGTGAAGGAAACATCCTTTTGTGATGTTTTCCAAAGCTAGCACATTTTTCTTTTATGTCTTTGTAAGATATAAAGTAAGAGATTTGTGTGGACTTTCTGGCATCGAATAGCTTTCAAATGTTTGGTTGAGAGTAGAATTTGCTCTATTTGACCAGCTAAGCCAAAATTGAAGCTTTAAATGAGACAAATAAAGCACTTTCAATGCTCGCCAAATATCTGAATGTTTGTGAAATCGTTTTGTGGGCTCATGATATAATATTGAAGCAGGTCATTGGCATTGCATGGCATGCGTTGTATATTGCAGAAAATGATTTCAAACATTTTATCAGTGTTCTCTAAAAAGATATCTTTGTGTACAGCAGGTGAATGGTAATCTGTGGATATTTGTTGGCTGCTTATGCATGAAATGTGCATGCGTGCATGTGCACATGCAGAATCTGTGTGGTTATGCAGCCATGCTTGTATTTGAATGTGCAACTGAACAGTGTGTTTGTGGATGCCTGACCACGCGTGCCAACAGGACGGCCTGCGACAACACCAACTGCCAGTCGGAGGAAGAGCAGAAGGAGGAGCCAGTGGCAGAGAGGAGGAGGTCCAGTCTCAGTGAGCTGGGCAACAAACTCACCTCCCTCATTCTGCCCCTCAAGACGTTAGTCCAACCAAATACCCACCACTAGCCTACTGCAGCACCACTTTCTGCTAGCTAAAAGGCTAGCTGCATAGTGGAAGAGTTCATCATTTAGCTGTACTGAGTTTCAAGAAGCTGCAAAATGAGTGTTCTCTGGTATCAGCGGCTATCTGTGACTTATTAGGGATTTTTATCTCTATCTTTGAAGTTCAGTGCAAAAACACCACAGAGGCCACATAGCCACCTGTGTGTCCAGTATTATTATGACATCTTGACATCTGTGACAGATTAGAACTTTATGTCAAAGTCTCTGTAGGTGGATCCTCTTAGCATTTGAGGCATTGTGGCTATCACTGTTCATGATAGCTACTCAGTCCCAGTAATATTTATTTGAATAAGTTCACTGTTGTGTCTTCTAGAGGCCTTTAGTGCTCCAGACCTTTTTTTGAGAAACCAACAAATAAACTCTTGATGAGCTACATATAGGCTGAATTAATTTTCTGTAATTAACTTTCAAGCAAATCATACACTATGAAGTATTTAATATGAGATTATTTTGATCATGTTCCATTGTTCAAAGATTTGTGAGTATATGGAACCTCCTAAATGATGAAACTCTTTCATTATATGGGTCTGTGCTGGACTAGCTTCTCCTTTGCTCCAGGGGCTCAGTTGCTTTTAATCATGTTATCGTTGCGGTTTTACTGAAACAAACCATCAGCTGTTAACTGTCTTGAGATCAGTGCATGTCCAGTGTGACAAGTGATTTTACACTCCATGATTTGTGTTTCATGCATGGATATCAAGTTCTGATTTGCAGTGTGCCGCTAACAAAGCATCTAACTGAAAACCTTCTTTACCAGGCTCAGTCTTGTGTCATTTACTAACATGTTCAGCCACCTTAACAACACTTGGACCTTTTTCTGTATTTTTGTGGGGCAACTGAGTATTTGTGCAAGCAGATCATGTGGTGTTCTCAACTATCCTTTCCTCTCTTTTCCTCCCTCCAAATTGCTCAGGAGTCAGGATGAGCTGTTTGTAATGCTGTAAGTGTAGGGAGGAGAGTTCAAAGTGGGAAGTGCTTGTGGATTCTACCTCAGTCCAAAAAACAATAATTGCATGCAAAAGGCCTGTATTTATCAGGTGGGAGCACCAATCAAAGGCCACTTATTGGCATTGTCTCTCATAATGACTGTAAAGTGATTTGAAGCAGCACTCCTACTGTTGACAGATTTCAGGCCAAAATTGTTTGCTGCCTTTGCTTAACTGGTCAATGCTCAAATCCACCTCCATGCCAAATGCTATTAACTGTGCTTCTGACAGCTTTTTCATTATGCTGATGAAGATCATGTGAATGGCTTTGCATCTTTGACACTGTTCGAGACAGGCAGGAAAATGCGCTTCATTGAAGCCAACTTTTTAGATTTAGATTGCATCAAGCTGGAGCTAATTTACTGCCTGCCATCCATTGCATTAGTTACTTTAAATGACACACAGTTTTTACTAAAAAGTCTTCTGTGATAACTTATTCCCTTCCCTATGTGTCATTTTGGTAACTTATTCAATTTATTGCTTTATCTTGGACCATTTTCTATTCTCTTGTCTCATTTTCAATCTGTGTTAACATTTTATTCTCTTTGGTTGACCACCTCCAGTCCAAGCCCTTCCTCCAGCCCTACATCTACAGACACAGGAATGACCCCGTCTCTGTCTCATGGCCTGACCACTTCCCGGGCGGCCACAGCTGCAGCAGTAGCCAGAGGTGGCAGGGGACTGTGGCTTTGGTTGGCGATGGTGGTGGTGTTAGCAGGTACAGTCTGATTGTACATCTGACAGTTATAATTTTAAGATAATTATTTTCAATCCTATAGTATAGACTATATACTATAGTCTATACTATGACATTTATATACTTATTAAAGCCACAATAAAGTAGCATTTCACATTTAAACTGTTTCTATGTGCATTGCTTCCAATACTGTTCACTGTTAAAAGTTTGAGTTTCTGCTTTGTTTTCGTAAAACAATTCTGAAAAATCATTTATAGGTTTTAAAAAACATAAGTCTGTCTGTGTTCTACACGTTACAACTACAATGACACAGCTGCTCTTCTTTAGTGATAGAGTAGAGGTCTATAGACATTTCCCAGTACTGGTAAATATTCATGTTCTCCCTGCAGGTCTGTTGGCACTGCTGGCCAGCCTGGTGATGCAACCAGTGGTAGATGCAGCCCCTGTGGGGACTGGGGACTCCTGGATGACCATCCAGCAGCTGTTGTGGCCCTACGCAGGCCTCCGGCACAACGGACAGCCCCCTGTCTAGCCCCTGAGACCCAGGGTGGATGGTTTTACTGCCCATCAGCCCTCTGCAACGATCTGTGCACTGGGGTGTTGATGAAAAAAGTACAGTTTACCACTCGTGAGTCGAGGCTGTTGGGATGTTTACTGGTGCCTGAAGATTCCTAAAACAAGACTTGACAGCACAGGCCAGGCCTCAGGGGATAGTAAACCTTATGGAGGGTTTTATGCATCACATCACGTTTGCTAAATTATTTAGTCTGTGTGTGTGGGGGTGTGTGTGTGTGTGTGTGTGTTTGTATGCATGTCTGTGTTTTCAGAGAAGAAGCAGTTACAGGTGGTGGCAACCAGTGTCCTTTATGGTGAGCCGCTTGATATCCTTTTTTTGTTTGTTTTCCGATCAGTCATGCTGGCAACTGACTACCCAGACTCAACCCAATCTGTCAAATCAGGTTTGATCAGTCAGTCATCAGAGCTGGCACAAGGTTGATAAATCGTGTCACAACTTCAACATCAGAATGATGGCCTTGATCCACAAAGTCATGCAATGGGCCGCTGTGCAGTTTTCCATTGCCAAACATCATGGACGATGGCTCCGATTGTGCCACATGGCTTTTAAACACATTTCATGCACTTCATGCACACACACAGGAATCAGGACCGCCAGCCCTTTTAATGGAATTTTCCATTCATTTCTTTGTGGGTTGCAGACAACATTTTATAACTTAAGTCTATAAACACTGGTAATAAAGTTTTAAGTGTTTTTAAAAATGCTGAAATCTATATTTATGAGTTGCTTAGTTTTGAGTGGGGAGATGAATCTGTTGTTTTTTTTAAAGTTATAATTCTACATTATTACAGTCTTAACACCAAAGGGTTTTTTATTTTTCTCTTTAGGTTCTTGCTGTGGTTGTCACCATTTTAACTTCATACACTTTTGTATGTTCCAAAGAAGATGTGTGAAACTTGCACAAATAAAGTAGCCAATTCTACAATAGATGTGTGTTCTTATGTGCATCCAAATGCACATTTCAAACTCTGTTTAAAATGTCTTTCATTTGTTCAGTTAAAGAAATGCAACCCCAAGTTAATTTCACACAGGTTATGAATACATCAGGGGTCTGGTGGCACAGAGCAGGCTCTGGACTGTATCGACAAACAGATAATTGGATTCTCTAGTCCAAGCTATGCCGTTACTGCTCATGTTGTCCTGGAGTGTGTGGATAAAGGTGGAGTGAAACTCACTGCCAGGATAATGGTCTGGAGAGAAAGCCTCACTCCCCTCTGTGATTTCCAACTTCTGACTCCTCTGAGCACCCAGCAGGTAGAGACTCCATGAGCCCTTAGGCACAGGGGCAGGGCCATGGTGCTCACACACCTAGCAGATGAGAGGAGGGTGAAGTACAAACAGGAAATTGAACAGGAAATTTCAAAGTAAATTTGGATTTACTGGAAGTTTTGACTTGGGTGTTTTCTCTAATACTGCTGCAGTTTTCATCCCTGGTCTATTTAGCCATGGCCAAGAACCTCACTATCTTCTAGAGGGAACCAGTTAATCCCTGCTTGAGGGATGCAGCCTTTAGTTTACATTCTTTGTGACACTGTACAACTTCCTCTTTCTCATTCTTAAAAGATTATATCTATGCCCCTCATTGTCTGGGTGGGTGTGTAAATATGCTTGTGCATAGGGTGTGGAAAACTTCTGGCTGTGGTGCAGCCCTTGGGAGAAAAAAATGGGTAAATGCTAAATTAAATAAGCTGTATCCTCTGTGTGAGCAAGAATACCTGCATAATCAGATGCTCAGGTCCACATTTAGCATTCCACTTGCTCCACGAGAACGCGCAGGCAGAGGCAAAGAGGGCCATCTGTTCGTAGGCAGAGTGTTCTGTAAGTGGGTCCTGAAGAGCAGAGAAAGCACACAGCACATTTATATCACTGTGGAAAATGTTGGACTGTAATTTAGAGAACCGCAAACAAGTGAAAGCAGTAAAGGTATATCTAAACACGTTACTCATTCTGTAGTTGGAGTAGTCCCTTAAAGTTTTACATAATTTATGGTGAGTAGGTTGTTTACAAGTAAGTTGTGGCTGGGCCAGGTAGATTTATGTCCTATTTTTGATTGGCTAGAGAGATGTATACAATGATCACTGCATGTTACCACACACCTATGCTAAAGAAACCCTTTTCACAAATTTGATTTGCTAAATTCTTTTTAAGAGCAGCAATGCCTGAGTACAGCCTCGCAGAGCTGCTAGTGTGGCTGTAGACTCGAGCTGTGTCCCAATTACACATTCATTCTATACAGTCTGTGCTATATACCCATCATCATAGCATACTGCCTTAGCAGTTAGTACACAAAGATATCAACTAATGCTACCATTTTATACTAACGGGAAATAATACAATATATGTGACATCACTGTATACTAAAAACCTACTGAGAATTAGTATGTAGTAAGGTTTTGGACACAGCATTAGTGTTGTTTCATTGTGCACAGCCATTAAACAACTGCTCTGAATGTTGTGTAAAATAAGTTGGATGCATAAATTGCACTGTATTGTCAGCCTAAAAAATATACTGTTTAAAATAAAGCTTGGAAGGAAGTGTTTAACATGTCATCTCCCACTTCCTGTCACCTGAGATTGCCAGAAAGAATGCTGCAACACTGGTTTGTGAATTCAACACAGCGTGTACTTCCAAATAAAGGCTAACCTGGCTCAAACTTAGTGTATTTCTCCTATTCTAAAAGCCAAAAATGAAAAGATGCAGACCTTGCTGCAGGTGATGACGTATTTATCCGTGTATTCATTCACAAAGATGTTGATCCCTGCGTTGACTATGGCTCTCTGCAGGGAGGGGACACTCATCCACTTTCCTATGAGGTGAGAGAGACCTCTCTCTCGCTCTGACTGCAACATCACCTGATTACCCTGTTGGTCAAATAGGCACAAATAAACTGTATCAGTCAAGCTACATATACTGGTTTACTCTTGTGTTATGTGAGTACGGCACTTTCCAGTCTCTTACCTGGATCGTGATACTGAGGTCAATGAGTGCCCCGTTGATGGTGAAAAGAGCTGTGTCTTGGCCCAATGGCTTGAGTTCCCAGCTCTGGAAGGGAAGGTTTGCATAGGTTTCCTGCATCAGCACAAAGGCCTGGAAGGAATCCATCTTGAAGGAGATCTTGTCATCTGCCTCCTCATAAGAGACGTCAGTGATACCATCCATCCTCCACTGCTTCCCTGGATGAAAAACCAATCTCACATTTCTAATGTTTTTCTAAACCTCATCAGTCAATTCCAAATGAATCTACATTGCTGCTTGAGAGAGTATTATTATATAGCTTGCTTCCCTACCTGCAGCATCCCAGCGAGCCACTTGTGGAGTTTCCAAGAAGACGACAGAGTCAGGCAGTGTCAAAGACACACCAACGGGAGGGCAGGTAGCGGTTTCATTGTCATCGATGTTAGTCATCCCCATTGGGTAAGGAAACACCTGTAGCCCTTTGTTAGAAATCTAAAAAAGCACGGAAATGTGTGAGGTCAACTTTTGCTGGACCCAGTGGAAGCACTAAACACTGAAGCTGTTTTCCGTTTACCTGTCTAATTTCCCAGCCATTGACATGGTGGGCTTGTGGTGGGAGGGAAAACATGTCATAGTAGAGGACCCCACCCAGAGGTGTGTACTGCAATAAGTCCACCACCTGGACACCGAAGTCCTTCACTTTCAGCTGCACTGGTGGGGAAGTCAAGTCCCCCTCAGCTGAAGAGAGAAAAAAAAATCATCCAAGCTAGAGGAAGAGGTGCTGGTTATTGACTTTGAGGAACAATAGGATTGTTTGTATTTTGAAACTTAATTGACTTACTGATGTAGACAGATCTTAATCTACATTATAGAACATTAGCAACTTTCATTTTGAGAGCAGGTTTAAATCTGTGGTGGGGCTGTCTTTTTGTTTACATTTTTGTCAGGAAGTGTCAGGCTGGACATCTTACCATCAAGTGCCTCCATCTGTGTCTGTATCTGGCTCCCTCTGCCTTCTGCAGGCTGCGCACTGTTACTCCTTGACTGCAGACTGGCTGAACTCTGTGAGAGACATACAAGAAGAATGAAAACGCAGACCAGGAAGTCTTTTGTTCATCTTACCTTCCTCCCTTCAACCCCTTTGATGGACTGCACCTCATTGCCTTCCTTTACTTCCCCCTCTCCTTTTGACTCCCCCTGCTGAGGTATATCTATGTCTGCTGGAACTTCCTCAACACCTGCAAGAGACCTGGGACCAAACAGATGAGGAAAGACAAGAACACAGAGCGAGGAGAACATGTTAACTATTACCATTAACATTATTATTACTACGGTCAAAGTATTCACGGTAATAAAAGCATTAGCTGTATTAGCAGTGCTAAGACCACTATCAGATATGTACCTGTGGCTGGGTGTGTGCATTCTCAGGTGAGCCATCCTTGCCAGCAAAGACAGGTGGTCATAACGTGTGTGGAGGATCCGTATGGCGATGTCGCTCACAGCCAGCTGTTTGGGAAGCTCAAAGGCCAGGCCGGCCTCCTCAAAGTTAAAACCTTTAAACCTGAATGGACCAGTTAGAAGCAAAGAGAAATACTACATAAGTACTTTTACTGCTAAGTATTATTGTTCTTTTTACTGTGTTGTGACCTGTAAGTTCCACCTGGCACGCAAAAATTGCATTTGCTCTTGTTCTAGGGTTCTTTCGAAACACTTAATCAGTGCAAAGTGTTGCTACCTGTTGTCTATATTTATAATTTTTATAGAAGTTTTTACACTGGTTTTAGTGGTTTTTATATTACTTCAAATGTAAGGTGTACATGATATAGAAAATATTGGATCCCTTACCCATCATGAGTCACAGCTGCAAACCTCACTCTTTGTTCCTCACATTTAACACATATTTACATTTACATTTATTCATTTATCCAAAGCGATTTATCCCATGCTGATGTATTTGTAGCAATTTCTTCTACAAACCTTGGATTCTTCTTGAGGTTGGCCCAGAGACACAGTGTAATGTTCTCATCTTTGACCACAGTCTGCATGTTGCCTGTCTCAGTGTCGATGTTCGCACCGGCTGTCTATGACCAACAAGATACACAATACACCAAAAAAAATGATTCCAAAAAGTCACACAGTGTTTGCACATTTTGCCTTAAACCTTGCAAAATGCTAAAAAGCAACCCATGCAGACAAGAATAAATAATTTTTATTATTCACAGCTTTCATGTAGTGCTTCACAATGTGTAAGCACAAGCAGCTAAGAGTCTTGTACCTTGAGGATCTCCTCTGTGGTGAGTTGGTGTTTGGAGTGGATTAGCTCCTGCAAATGTATGAGAGCCTCCTGGTACTTCTGGCGCTCTTGTGGATCTGAAACATCTTTGAGCAGACCTTCCAGCCCCTCAATCAGCTATAAAGGACATATAATTTATTTGAACACCAATTTTGTAACACTAAAATGCAAATGCAGCAAATCATTTTCTCATCCCAATTATAAAAGAGATAATTATATTATTATATTATCAAGATAATTCTAATAAAACACAATGACTAAATTGGGAGATGAATTATTATAAAGGAAACATTATTTGTAGGATAAAGTGAGCAGTTTAGAGAAAATATGAAATCTTAATTGTATTAATATAGTAGACTTACATCGTATCTACTACTTTGCACTTAAAGAGACAAACACTAATGCAGCGCTGACCACAAAAAGACTTTGCATTTTCTCTATTTTGTATTGTGCTCATAAGAATGTTGTCCGATGATGGAAACGCTGACAAATGTATTTTTCCTGCCTTTAAGTCTCTTATTGATTAATGTTGGTGCTTTGGCTAACAATTATCTTAATTATCAAGTAATTAGACTAAACTAATAGGAATAAGTTACTTTCTTAGTCTGATAAACAAGCTAAAAACTCACAAAATGTTTTATTTTCCTCTAAGAAGAAGGAACAACAGCAGCAAATATTTGGTGTTTATATCAAATAAATAATTTGTGTACTGATCATAAAGTCAATTTACTCTTCTTTTATTAATTGAATGCATATGCAAGGCAAATACACATCTACACATAAAATACAGACCTGTAGAGCGAGGTTACATTGCTTGAGCACGGTTGTGATGTTGACCTCTGGGTCATCTCTCCATAAGCTGATATATGTGTTAATATCCTGCCGTACTGCGGGGTCTGGAGTACCATCGCAGTTCATATATCTCTCCCACTGGACAACAACAACATAATGTGTGTTAATATCAAGCATAAGAAAGTGTGACATTTTTGTTTTGCGTATACTGTTTTGTGTGTTTTGCACAGGCAGAAACACACACCTTGGCTTTCTCCACGGCATTGGTTTTCCATTTGGTCGCTGCAGCATGATTCTCCTCCAGTAGATGGCGAAGTTCGTTCAGCTCGTCTTCTCTGCGCTCTTGATCCTGTCAGTAAAAGACACCCATGAACACTGCAAAGCAACGTGCCCAAACTCATCTACAATCTATTTCCATAGTAGTCAATTTTGGTATTTCCAGTTCTGCTCTTCAATCTGGGGTTGCTCAACACTGAATGTATCAAGAGTCAGGAAATGCACACTCCATAGCTTAATGTGTATCACAGTCAGTGCACACAAGGGGATAGACTTTAGTAGGGACAGTAGGGACATGTCCCCAACAATATTCAGCAACAACTGAATTGTCCCTAGCAATACTTTTGTTTCAAAAATGATATCCGTCAGTGTCTAGTCCAGTGGTTCTCAAACTGGGGGGTGGATCTAAGCAGATCTAATGTTACATAAATGTTCATTCAGCTCTGAGGCAAGTAAGACTATTTTGATAACCTGAATTTTTTGTTTTATTTAAATTGTCCTTGTTAATGATTGATAAAAGTGAAATCCACTTTTGCTGGAGTGGGGGGACGTTTTTCGTCTTCTAAAGGGGGGCATGACAGAAGAAGTTTGATAACCACTATTCTAGTTAAAGTATTTGGTATACAATCAGTTAAAAGTGCGTTTCTAAGTTTTGAAAGAGTGCCTTACAGTGATTTTAGTCTGCTACCTATCTTTTTCAGACCCTCAGACTTTATTTCTAAAAAACACGACTAGCAACATTTTGAGTCATACAAACCATCTGGGGGAAAAAGAGAAATGTGCAAAAGTCTATAATATTTTGGTAACATATTTCCCTGCATGCTGCTCTGGCTCTCCATGTGTGTGAGGAGTGAGAGTGAATTACTATGGTTTTGGGGACGCTCTGTGTCTCTGTTGCTCTGAAACTTTAGACAACACAGAAGGAGAACAACAAGTTGTTAGTCGTTAGGGACATCTTACCTTTAACTCAAGCCTTTCTAACTCCCTTTCCTTTCTCTCTCTTTCCAATCTGTCCCACTCCTCTTTCTCGGCTTGCAGCTGCGCTTCCTCTATAAAGCAAAAGCACATATATAAATGTGTATGTCCAGTTACCTCAACACATCCTACAGGAATATCTTTTATCCCCAAACAGATTACTTTTCATCAGTTTCCTGCAGAGTGTAGTATCTTATTCTAAGCACGTAACCTGCATGAATGCCAACAAGTACCTACTTTGTCCCCAGTTTAGATTAATAAAGACATATAATAGAGATATAATAGAAATTAATAGAGAGATATTTGGATTACCTTCTTCGCGCAACCTCCTCTCCTCCCCTTGCTGCTGCCTTGCCTTCTGAGCCTTGGTCAGCTTCCGTCCCATTTTGGATGACTTGAAACCAGCAAAACTTTCCATACTAGTGTTTAACAAGGGTAGCCTCACTACTACAATATATGGCAGTTAGAAAAGGGGCACACACAGTGAGCGTACACAGTGACAATTACTGTAAGAGTAAAATGGTACACTCTATGCCTGGCTGCATATATCTTCCGCTACATAGCTATGATAATCAGGTTAATGTAGAATTATAAATGTGCTGACTGACTTTTGCTCATACCTTTCCTTTCATGGGCGGCTATCATTAGCAGGAGAAAACAGAGAGACGGTTAAAGAAGGTTTGAAACACGCATTCAAGGCACAGGGTAGGAAATTGGTAAGAATGTGAAGAAAAGAGATCATCAAAATGCATGGTGCTTGCTGCTAACTTGAAAAGCTAACTCAATTTAGCTCATTGCAGTAACACTGTATTTGCTATACTATGAGATTAGTTAGTAGGTTCTATTTAGCACTTTCTATGTTTTGTAACAACTAGCTATAGCTTTCAACCCTGCTGTTTGAATAGGACAGGTTTGAGGCCAGACTGGGGCTGTTTATTCGAGAGAGAAAAAAGTAAAACTCACCATGTTGATGCCACAGACTGTGTTAAAGCTCTAACGCGTCCAAGTTACCATAGAAACACATACGCATGCGTGTTTATCTGTTGTTATTTGCGACAGAAGGAAACGACATACGGCCGCGCTGTCCAGTCACTGCAGCCACAGGAAGGACAAAGAAAAGGAGACGTGTCTTCATTATCCCACTGCTTGAGTAAATCTACTGAAATAAAATACAAGTGTAAGTATTAATGTACTGTTAAGTATGGCCGTTCGTAGAGTTTGTGATAACAAGCTAACTAACAAGCTAATCTAGCTTAGCTAAGTTAGCTGAGTTAGCTGTAACGTTAGCTATGTTAAGTTAGCTATTGATTTGATTAACTTAACGTTAACGTTAGCTGTTGCACCTTTTCTTTCTTTAGGGGTCTGGTTACTTGACCCCTAAAGAAAGTAGCTGGTTTCACTCTCGCCCACCGACCTTTTCTGTCTCTGCTGTTATTTTAGTTAAAGAAAAGTTAATAGTTTTCCATATTGTTCTTATTCCAGAAGTGTGAAAAGCCACCTCGTTCCCGACATGGCCAACCCTTTAAGGGGTGAGGTTTTCAAGCTTTACAAAACTGTAAGTGAATTAGTTAATGACACACAAGGTTCGTTTGGGTCCTGTGCTCCGAATGGTTTTAATGTGTTTCTCATCCTCCAAAAGCTGCTGTATCTTGGCCGCGACTACCCGCAGGGCTCAGCTTATTTCAGAGAGCGCCTGAAGGCAGCTTTCATGAAGAATAAAGACGTGACAGACCCTGAAAAGATCAAAAAGCTAGTGGCCCGTGGCGACTTTGTCATCAAGGAGCTGGAGGCTCTGTATTTCCTCAGGAAATATCGAGCCATCAAGAAGAGGTATTATGAACCAGACAAATAATGACACTCAGAGACAGCATCCAATGACCTTTCTGAAATGTAGCACAGGCTGTGAGGAAGGTACAGTCAATGTGTCGATATCTAATTTATTATATCATATTAATGAGATCCAGGTGTCCTTATATAAAAACTTGCCTCATCCATCTGTAAGATGTGCCAGAAAGTTATGATAATTAAGCTGTTACACAGTGTGCTTTGTATATTTATACACAAGTTGTACCTTTTGTGGGCCAGTATTTTAAGTCACAAATACCATATACATGTAATGTCATAGGTTTTCCTCCAGTTAGGCCCACTGGTGCATTATGAGTATAGTCAGAATCAACATATTATCAATCAGTGTTAATTAATTTAATGTCCATTTTGAAATGGATGTTTGGAACATAACAATAAACAGCTGGTATCTGACTGACAGAGTCATATTGTACAATACATTGTGTATTTCATTGTATATATTTGTAAATTCATGGTCAGATTTCTTGAAATTTGAATGTACATGACTGTGTGTCAATGCACTGTTAAAAAGAAAAACAACATCTTTACAGTACATCATCTCTACAGTGATGTGTGTCACAATGCATATAATAAAATCACAACATTGTTCTTCAACAATTTAACTCCTTTTATTGTCATTGCTTGGATGAGATTATACCATCCATATATTTGATCCTTTGTACCAAGAACTGACAAACAAAAGAAATGAAATTTAATGAATACACTATAAACTTTTGTGTGGACGCTGCCTTTTTTTGTAACCACCTGTGAGTTTTAGAAGACAGGAGTAGCGTTTGCAGAATTCTTTCTGTCTCATAACCTGAAGGAGAGAAAAGCGGAAAGCAGACATCTGCTGTTATGAACAATCTATAGCTTTGCATATTGTTTCACTGCTGCAGCATGTCTTTGAAGAACTTGCATAGGTAATAGAGTAATTAATTTCCTCCATTTCCCATTACATAAAGATTTCCAAAATGTATGTACCAAAAATCCTTGTTTAGTTCAGAGTTTTTCAATTGCAGTTTTGCAAAGTACAATGAATTAGAGTGAGGTCAACTTATAACAACATTTTACACTATAATCTATATTATGACAAACACTTACATTAGTAAGTAAATATAAAATGTTTTAAATCTCCAACAAATCCCTCCAACTGTGAGGTTAGAAATTGTGACATTCTAGATACTTTGAGAATTGCATAAAGTCAGATAATAGAGACAGCCAGCTGTGAGGGCAGACTTACTTTACCAATACCCAGTGTGAACAGGCCAAATAAAGGACGTCCAATGACCCCAGCCAGAGTGAAAGATGGAGAAACACTACAGCTTAATGTCAAAAAGACAATATGAATTTGGTGACTTCATCACTATTACAGTTATCAATACATTTGTATTTTATCAATATTTGTTTTTTTGATTTGTCTGTGGATTGTGATGGCCATGCTGTGTATTGACCATTTTCATTATGAATGCGTAGACAACACTATTTCTTTTTAAATTTGTCTTAGTAGTAGTGCACCAACCATGCATTTTGCATTTTTTTCCCTCCAGAATTCTTTCTGGAAAACATCTGATCACACGACCGCCTACAGAACACCCTGTAACAACGTGGACCACAAACAGAATTTGCAATGATATCTCCATTCTAATCCAGTTATCCAAATCAAACCTTGGGATGCTCTGCTCCACTTCCCTGGCAGATACATACAATAGACAGGAAAATACAATATAAAATGCTGTTTGGGTGTTATTGTACATCAGAGATGTGTGCTAAATTCAAATCATGAGATCAGTCCAGGAAGATATGGCATGAGAATCTAAGCAGTTATATATCTAGCATCTTATGATTTTTCATTAGACTGGATTTTGAGACACTTTTTACTTGACCACTGGAATTACTTATAAAAATTAACTTAAACTATGTAATCAGCCCACTGCATGGGAAATTCTTGTATCAGTTTAGTGATAAAACAATGTCCTTGTTTGAGTTGTTTTGAACTTTACTCAAGACTTCCCAGGGATCCCCTACTTTTTATTGAAGGTAATCCTTTTAGACACTGTGTATTTATTATTCTTCATCCCCCATGTTTATTAGTTGGCTGGTAATCTCTGCTACTGGGCCACCTCTACATCAACCCAGCTTGCTGCCAAAACTTCTGTAACAATGCATTACAGCATTTGAAAAGATTTACCATCAAACAGAATTAAAATCTATTTAGCCTAATCAGATTGTCTTATATTATCCAACAATACCACTTCACAACCCAGCCTAAATATTTTTTTTGGCATGTGTGATTCTCTTGCAGGAGACATATCGCTGAACCTGAGATTGGGTAGTCCCGTAGGCGGCTATCCAGGTAAATGTCCCTCCAATGGTTATGGTCCAAGAAGAGTTTCTCCTGAGAGGGTTTATGTCAAAGCTGGTGAAAACACAATAAGAGGATGTTTTCTAATTCAAAAACATAATTTAAAGCCCTGCTTTTTATGTTCAGAAAACGATTGCTTTGCCAGTCCCAAAAACAGTTATTCCTGAAAGCTGAGGTGCAAGGTTTGAATCAAACTTATTTCCTCTCTCTCTCTTTGTAAAGCCCCAACATCTTAATATTCTGCTTTCTTATAGGATAATTTTAGTATTTTTAAATCTGGGCCGTATTTTCCCATATTTTGGTGTTGAAATGACTTGTAGGTAAAAAAAGAGTTGTAATCCATGCAGTAGATGCAGCTGCAAAACTGCTGGAAAACGTATTCAAAATTACATCCACAAAAAGTGCTTCTTTTACCGCTGACAGGCTCAAACTGTTGTAAGAGGTGGCTACCAATATGGCACATAACAAGATCACTGAAAGGATCCCTACAAGTGACTCCCTATGATACCCTTTGTTTTTAACAGTAAATGGAAGTCTTGCTCAAAGACAATTCTTGTGGGATGGGAGTTGGCGCAGGACACAACGGTGGAAATGAAAGAGAGGCGTTTGTTGTATCTGAAGAAGAACTGCTTGCCAGACTTTTTTTTCTCCTTGTAAGACCATAGCCTTGATGATGACAGACAGGTAGCCTGCAAGCATTATTCCAATCTAGAAGGGAAAACAGGTAGCCTAACCTGTTTGGTTTGGTTCCCACACTTACCTAGGTTTTGGTCCTGATTTTGGATCTAATTATACCAGGTTCTTACACTTAAGCTATTGTACATGGATTATTTAGAAACAATACTGTATTATTACAGTGCCCACAGTACAAAGAGACAGTCTACCTACACCTGTGTAATTTGTAATTAACTGAGGTTGAACAGAGCTGGATTTTTTAGATAAAGCTACCTACTGAGTACTTGCTTGAAATGAACCTGTTGCCATTTGATCATGTCCCTAAGAGTACACCCCATAGATCCACATCAGTAAGCAAGACAAAGATTATCACACAACAGCCGCTCAATGATGCAAAACCAATCTGCATTATCAAACTTATCTGCTCTAAGTGACCCCATGTAGGAATTTGATGTGAATTGTCGACCAAAACAACATTCCTTGACTTAAAGCTAGAGCTGGGCCATAAATGTTGATTCCAGTAAAGAGGACCTATGACAAACATAAGTAGCCTAAGCCTCAGCTGAAGGAGTGATATTTATTTTTCATAAATATCTAAAGAAAAAGGCCTATTCAACACAAAGTTAATGACAAATGCTTTCAGTTTCATTAGTAGCCTATTGCAAAAACCTCACTTTTCCTCAGCATCAATCCTAAATCTTAATATAACTGTTGTTTTGGCCTATTTGATAGGCTAAACATCCTATTTAATCTGAGGGGAGAGGGTAGTTCCTCTGAAAGTTGGCTGCTATATTTAGGCCTACCCACAGGGATTAAGCCTAGTTCGCACTACACGATTTTTAGCCCGATTTGCCGCTTGGCGAGCTCGGCGACCATCAGCAGGGTGATCGGGGGTAAATCAGCGGATCAATCGGTGGTCGCCAGTTGTTATGTCTGAACTACACAACGACATCAACATTTCTGACATATCACTGACATCTACCAGATATCAAGCATGCCAAATATCTGTATGTCAAATTCAAATTAGCTTTATTAATAGGCTACAGCTGTGTAGCGCACAGAAGCCGTTGCCATGGTTACTATCTATAGAGAGACAGCCGTTTACTCGTGGAGCGCTTGTCTCCTGTTCACCTCAGAGAACCCAGAGGGTAAAGCGACTACGTTGCGATTTTAAGAACGTTCTAGTCTGCTGCCACAAAGTCTAGTCTGCTGCCACAAAAGAGCCAGCTACCAGAGAGTCCACTGACATTTTGGTGCAACTCAGACCAAAATCAGAAGTAGGCCTAAAACTATTCAGAAAGTTATTCATACTTTTCAGTGTGCAGAACTGCAGGAAAATAAACAAACCTTTCTTCTGAGAGACAAATGAAGCACAGTAAAAAGCCAAGACAATATTTCTCTCCTAGTCTGTATGTCTTTGTGTTCTTAGCATTACAGACAGGGACATGAAATGAACATGCAACAAACAGGCAGTGAATCATTACTTTATTTAGTTAAGTCCACCTCTTTTTAACTGACAAGTTTTCAGGTTTTTGAACCCAACTGAATGATTTTAGTTAAACTTGATTTAATTCATCATGTTGATTACTTTTGTCAGATATGTGTGTGTTAACTGAACTTTGGTATGTAAGTTATCAGTTGAAAAAAAAGGCAAGCAAGAGGGGGAAAACATGTTGCTGCCAAGAAGCTGTTGTTTAAGCATGGACATAATCAGCTAATTATACACTGCAGTCAAGTATTCAAATTCCAACTAAAATATAGACACTTTTGTGATAAACGAGAAAGGACTAATGCCACATGTAAATTGAAACAAATTTGGAATTTAAACTTTTTACCTGAAATGGAAAGTAGTATAAATGTGTAGTTAAGTTGTATGTCGGTTGGACGACTAAAGGGAAGTTTTCTTGCATTAATAAAGGAAAATAATGAAAAGTATGAAGTTGCTTAACATTGTTAAGATAGTTAACATAGTCTAACATTGTAGTTAAATCAAATTGAATGCACAAAGGCAATCTTCAAGTTGAGCAAACTTGGATTTTCAAGTTACACAAACCTGAAATGTGTTACAGTATAGGATTTTATTGATACTCCTTATCAGTCTTTTTAAAAAAGAATTCAGAACAGGATTATAATTGAATAACTTATAATAAGTAAATGTGATTTATAGAGCAGAAAACAGTATTTACAATAGCAATGTCACTATATAACCCAGGATAATATCTCTCTGGAAACAAATCTAAAACATCATAATTAAAATATTGCTGTCTATATGTTGTTATTAAACAGGTGTATCGAAAGCTTTATTGCATTTACTAACAGTAACGAGTCAATATGAGTAAT
>JAPMOB010220857.1:0-56330 GCA_029875015.1 Lepomis gibbosus | reverse complement strand
TAGTCCAGGTCTGGGAGGAGATCCCTCAGGAGACCATCCGCCACCTCATCAGGAGCATGCCCAGGCATTGTAGGGAGGTCGCACAGGCACGTGGAGGCCACACACACTACTGAGCCTCATTTTGACTTGTTTTAAGGACATTACATCAAAGTTGGCCTGTAGTGTGGTTTTCCACTTTGATTTTGAGTGTGACTCCAAATCCAGACCTCCATGGGTTGATAAATTTGATTTCCATTGATGATTTTTGTGAATTTGTTGTCAGCACATTGAACTATATAAAGAAAGGAGTATTATTTCATTCATTCAGCTCTAGGATGTTATTGTAGTGTTCCCTTTATTTTTCTGGGAAGTGTATTTGATCGTCACAACCTGAGTGAAATGACTCATTTCACTATGAGAATGTGATCCATTCGGTTGATAACATTTGAAAAGGCTAAACCAGTCCTACATATACAATTTTACTCCCATTCATGTTAGCGGAGGGGAAGTTATCCTGCTCGCCTGACAAAGTCAGCACAGTGGACGCTGTAGCGCTACTGCTGACTAGCATTTGGGGGTGTAATTACGGAATGAGGGATACACCGATGCAGAAGTATAAATGCATGGCTACTTGCATAGCCTTCAGCGTAGCTACGCACGTAGACCCTACGCAGGAGTATAAGTGGGCCATTACGGTGGACGGACATTAACATTACGGCATTGTGCTGCTGTGGTGGGTCACAAGTTTCGTTTTATGGTGGACGGACAGTAACATTACAGAGTTGTTGTTTTCTTTTAGCTTGAAATAATCCCGTACTTTGGACACTTTCTTCTTCGTCCCTCGCTATTTCTTCCTCAACTTTGCAAACAGCAAATATCATGTCGTATTCAAACAGCGTAAGCGCAACGTGTGACAGTAATAAATGTCTGTGTGAAACAGTGTGCTATAAAGCTATATGTATTAAACAAAGCCTTGATGCAAATAATTTGCGCTGATGCATTTCAGTAATGGATTTAATCGATGGTTATTTTGCACATCCATACTTAACAAAGTTGTATTGCATAAAATGTAAAGTACAAATGTTTTATTTTTGAAGTGGAAAAATAAGCAAATTGTGCTCACCTTAAATTAGTGGGACGTTGAAAGCATGTGAACAGGAAGTTGACCATAGAAAAAGAAGTCACACAAAGTGGCTATTTGGTTTTTCAGATAAAGCTTCTAGTGTTGGAGTTATGAACAGTGTGACAACTTACACATGTGACAACTTATCCCACTCTCCCCTACTGGCTGGAGTATACTATAGCAGCATTCCCCTGAGTGTGCACAGAGGCTGCAGCTACTTTTGGTTAAGAAATTTTCTGGAATATCCATGCATTTGAATTAACTTGAGATTGCAGTAATACCAATACATTAATGTTATGTCTTCATCTAGTTTTTTTTAATCACCCATCATTACTTGTTTTTACCTACATTTGTTGTTTATTCGTTGTTTTTTAGTTTTCAATTTATGCAGTTTATCAATTGCATTTTGCATATTTATTTCTCTTTAATTCTTTCTCTTTATCCCTTTAGGCCAAATTCTGGATCCAAGGCGTGCTGCTAAATCAAACAATTTATAATGGGCTTTAAATGGACTTTAATAACTATTTTATAACAACATAATAAAGATTGTTAATAGGACACTGAATGTTAATCTGTCATGTGCTGGTATAGAAACGGCTAACATAGCTTTGAACTAGAATTGAATATTTAGCATGCAGTGCAGTTTTGAGGTGGGGTTAGCTTTTGAGATAGCCTCAAAAGAAAGACTGGAGCCATGAGTAGATTTATTGAGCAAAAGCAGAGAACTAGGAAAGCATTTAATCAATGACTGCACTGTGCTGCCTGTATCTGTCATCCCCTGAGACACATCACTATGGCATCTGCAGCAGTTAGTCGGGCCATTGAGAAGACCCTGTCTGTACAGTAAGCCCTCACCGAAACAACCCCAAACATTATGTCCTCCTTCAATCCAAACATACTGCAAGGAAGCAGCTTTTATTATTTCTCACAGCAGACGTGTTAAGGGAGTTCCAAAGTTATGTTAATTATTCTGACACACAATGTATAAACAGCAGCTGGACATGAAATCTACATGACAGCATTATTTTGAAAGCAATTATACATCTCTCATCTATGAGTTGCTTTTCCCCTGCTCATCACTGTCTAAGTGTCTGGCTGTAATCTCTTGACCTTTGAGTTGTGGTCTGGAAAGCTTTACAGCTTGCTATTTTGAAATTTAAAAGGCCTGTCAATATGGAAATATCTGAGATGTAATAATACTGTAACTTAATATTTCGACAACAAGCTCAGTGTTGTGTCACTGGAATGTTTTTATCCTCATTTGATTTCTGCACTTGAAGATAAAGAGCCTCATTGTCTGCGGTTGTTGTTGATGTGGCTCTAGCTGTGAGAACAGTGGCCCTGGAGGGATAAGGTCAGCTCTCCCATTTCAGGATACTCATGAAGTCCAGTTGTGCCCACTGTTAAATCCCTGCTGTGTTCATGAGAGCATGCATTTTTTCACACCACTGTACAATGTCGGTACAATGTCTGTCATCAATAACTGCATCATTAAGAATTATCTAATTCAAATTTCAGTTATTGAATAATAAAAATAACCTAGACAGTTACACTGTAAAGTCAGTTTCTGATTGTGTATCATGTAACACAGAAGACTTTAACTGACTGATAAAAAATGTTACTGTTTCATATTAACTTAAATACTTAATGTTTTCTGTTGATACTCGCATTCCTGAGATTACTTTAGCATGTACTTTGGCATTTGGGTATATGTTTTGCAACACTTTCACAATAAGAGCGAATCTCATCTGGCACTGAGGCAAATGGCCCCAATAAGCACAAACAGACGGGAGCCATTTGGGCCATGCCACCTTTCACATGTGGTTAACATTTGATACATTCTTGGAAAACCATAGCCTAACCTACTACAGCTGCACTGCACCTGAATGTACATGTAGGTCTCTGTCCAAACCAGCAAGGCTATTAATCTTTTGTTGAGAATCAGCAGATTCTGATAATTTGCATTGGCTGAAGGATGAAATTGAAACTCTAGTTTTCCAGGTGCTGGCCACAGACAATTGCTCTTTCCTTATCCTTCCTAACTGATTGTTCTCTAGTTTTGCGATTTGCCAGTGTCCTTGTCACTACTGGTAGCATGAGGCAGTACCTGCAGCCCATTCAGGTTGCACAGGTAGTCCAGCTCACCCAGGATGGCACATCCATGCGTTGCAGGGTCCCAAGGAGGAGATACCAGGAGACGGGCCTTTACACGAGGATAGCTGGTCAGGGCTGTAGAAAGGCATCAACCCAACAGCAGGAGCGTTATCACACCTTGAACAAGGAGGAACAGGAGGAGCACTGCCAGAGAACTACAAAATGACCTCCACTGGGCTACTGGTGTGCATTTTTCTGACCAAATTGTCAGCTTGATTGGCAGTTGCCAGAGAACACGAGAATTGGTAGGTCAGCCACTGGTGCCCCGTTGTCTTCACAGATGAAAGCAGGTTTACACTGAGGACATGTGACTGATGTAAAAGAGTGGTGAACGTTAAGGTGCCTGCAACATCATTCAGTATGACCAGTTTGGTGGTGGGTCAGTGATGGTCCGGGGAGGCATATCCTTGGAGGGTAGCACAGACCTTGCCTAACACCTGGAGTGCTAGCCAAACGTATCCTAACTTCTGTAAGGTATGTAGATGAAATCCTCAGAGCCTCTGTCAGATTACATTATTCACATTATAACGTGATAAATAGTATATCGTTACAACAAGAAAAGTTTCTTGTTATAACGTGATTTGTTTGTATGTCATAATAACGTGAAAATATCATGTTATAACGTGAAAAATATCTTGTTATAACAACAAACTTTTCATGTTATAACATGATACTGATCCGTTTTTTTCTTTCTGCCATGGCAGCAAGACGCTTCCGTAAAAATTAACGTCATTAGTAAGCTGAGGGACAAAAATGTGTTAACCTACCAGATAAGTTAACTTGTTTCACCACAACGTTACACCGTAAGCTATTATAGAAAGAGTTACTAACTCACTCAAAACATTGCCAAACAAAAGATTTCATTGGTGCAACAAGTGACTTTGCATTTGATTTTGCATGATCTTTTTCTTATCAATGAACATTAATAAGTCATTATTAAGTCATTATCTTTAAGTATTCCACTGTAAACCAGAAGCAGCATTTTGAAATCATACATGTTTTTGGCTTTTACCACCACAAGCAGTGTAGTATTCATGGGATGTGTTTGTAGGCACTTGTTTAAAATAGGAACACAGAAAAAGATGTGTGCACACATGGAGACCTCTGTTTCTATTTAGTGGTCTTGTGTGTGGAGGAGGGGTCAATTTTTATTGTAACAAAAGCTTTGCTGAGATACCAACACTTCTCCCAGCAAAAACAGCTACCTTTAATGTTGTTATATAGATAGTGTGACTGCGAGAGCGATGACAATAATGATAAAAATCACTCTACAGACAGATGCATTGACACTTAGGATCTTGGCTGTCCTTGATGCATCCATGGCTTTAGCTGATTCTCTGACAGGATTAGCATTTTTTGCCTTTAAACAACAAGGATCAGAATTAGTTTAAATTTCTTGAAAATAATTTGTAAGGCATTAAACTGGGTATCTTCTTACATGTACCATTACATTGCAAACAAATAACTTGGTCTTCTGTCCAGAGCTTGACAAATAAAATCTGCAACAAAAAGGTCCTCTTTCCTTAATAAAACTTTCCTCGAGTTTTTTGTAACCAGGAGAACTCATCAGAAATTAATAACATATTACTAAAAAGTATAGCCCTTAAATATTGATATATTAAACAATTAAATGTGAAATGGAGTTCAGTGGACTTCACCTAAATCGCATAACAAAGTATGCAATGTCCCTAAATGTAATATAACAGTATAGCTTGAAATAATGTTTGTGCTAAACATCAACAGACCATCTTTGTTCGAATATGCATAACGTGCAATTTGTGATGAGGTTCATTAATATTACACCCGTTAAAAGTAGCTGCCTTAAATTTACTGTACTAGTCTCCACTTCACACCAACATTAAGCAACTTCTGCAGATCATTCTCACACTGTGCAAGAAGTTTGGCAACATGCACAATGATTAATTACGGCAACGCAGTTTGAATTGTAAATAGGTAATAGGGTCATTCATTCAGCTGCATTTGTCATCAGTAGTTATGTCACTTGTTTACTCCTGGTAAACATACGCCAGATATAAGGAGAGAATGATAATCAATTGCAGTGGCAGTCCTTTTTTTCCTATTTCTGTGCAACTTCTGTCTAACACATACATTTGCATTTTTCCAATTATGCAGCATTGAGATCTCACTTTTGATCCCTGTCAGTTAAAAGTCTTAATAAGCCTCATTGTTTTTGTTGTCTGCTTATTATCTTGTTTTTGGATGTAAAATCATCTGACACATCATCTAACCATCTTCATAGCTAGTAATTAAACAAAAAGCACAATGCCATAATCAGGGCTAATTAAGTTCATTCTTTTCTCAGTTGAAGAGCAGATTTTCTCATTGCCATCAAAATAGATTCTCAACAGCAATCAAGACTACAACGATAAATTAGCTGTCATGCAAAATATATGTTTGAGTGGGTCACAATTGGTACCGGCTAGAGTATACTACAGCAGCCTTCCCCTGAGTGTGCACAGACGGTGCATGTACTTTTGGATAATGGCAGTGAAATAGCCTCCATTTATCATGTCTCAGTTGTAGTGCCAGTTAACCAGATGTGCAAGGTAATATCCCAACCATAAATGGCAGTGGGGTATAAGCATCATATGTTTACATTCTGTGATCTTGTGTTGAGTGTACAAGACAGTGATGTTCATTTACCTGGTTCAAGGTCTAGTAGCCATCTAGTACCATTTTAATATATTTTAAATAAAGTAATATTGCAAAAGTTTAGAATATCCATGTCTTTGAATTAACTTGAAAATGCAGTAATACCAATACATTCATTTTATGTTTTTATCTAGTTTTTATCATCCATTAATCCTTTTTCCCCCTTGTAAGGCTACTAACTTACTTGTTAAGAAAGTGCTCTAGAAATTGTTGTTATTTATCAGTTGCATTTTTTTTTTCTTTCTCTTTATCTCTTTTTGTCAAATTCTGGATCCAAGTTGTGCCCCTAAATCCAAAAAAGGGATGGATTTTAAATGGACTGTAATTGTTATTTTAAAACCACATGATAACTATTGCTTAAATGACACTGAATGTTAACCTGTCATGTGCTGGTATAGAAATGGCTAACATAGCCTTGAACAAGAATTGAATATTTAGCATGCAGGGTAGTTTTGAAGTGGGGTTCATCTTTTGAGATAACCTCAAAAGAAAGACTGGAGCCATGAGTAGATTGTTTGAGCAAAAGCAGCACAACTAGGAAAGCATTTAATCAATGACTGCACTGTGCTGCCTGTATCTGTCATCCCCTGAGACACTTTGGCATCTGCAGCAGTTAATCGGGCCATAGAGAAGCACCTCCATCCAAACATACTGCAAGGAAGCAGCTTTTATTATTTCTCCCAGCTGACGTGTTAAGGGATTTCCAAAGCTATGTTAATTATTCTGACAAACAATGTATAAATGGCGGCTGGACATGAAATCTACATGACAGCATTATTTTGAAAGCAATTATACATCTACGAATGCTTTTCCCTTGCTCATCACTGTCTAAGTGTCTGGCTATGATCCCTTGACCTTTGAGTTCTGGTCTGCAAACCTTTACAGCTTGCTATTTTGATTTGATTTTAAAAGGCTTGTCAATATGGAAATATCTGAGATTACATTTATTAATTTAGCTGACGCATTTTATCCAAAGCGACTTACAATTGCTATACATGTCAGAGGCCGCACGCCTCTGGAGCAACGAGGGGTTAAGTGTCTTGCTCAGGGACACAGTGGGGATTGAACCGGGACTGTCACACCAAAGGCGGGCGTCTTAACCATTGCGCCATCCTACCACCTATATAAGCACGGTTGCTTTAAACACTGTAACTCTTAGCAGCCATTCACATAAATGATGTAATTAATACTACTAAAACTTAATATTTCAACAACAACTCAGTGTTCATCACCCCATTAGGTTTGTGCAAATAAAGATAAAGAGCCTCACTGTCTGTGGATGTTGTTGATTTGGATCTAGCTGTGAGAACAGTGGCCTGGAGGGATGAGGTCAACTCTCCTATTCCATCTGAGGGTACTCGTGAACTCCAGTTGTGCCCACTGTTATTTCCCCATGATAGCATGGATTTTTCACACCTAAAGTAACTCGGTACTGTCTGTCAATAACTGAATCATTACGAAATATCTAATTCAAATGACCTTTTTAGTTATGGAATCATAAAAATATCCCAGATAGTTACACAGTCAAGTCATTTTCCCATTGTGTAGCATTTAACACATAGACATTGGATTCACATAGATAAAACAGATAAAAGACTTTTCATATTAATTTGATTACTGAAAGGATCAGTGTGTGATATTTAGGAAGACCTACTGTATTGACAGAAATGCAAAATATTATACATAACTAGACCTTACAAAATTAACCATCGTATTTTTATTACCTTAGAATGAGCCATTTCCAACTACATTTTTTAAAGGAATAGAATAAATATAGACCAGGGGTTAAGTTAAACAAAATTAAAATAAAACAAAGAATAAAATATAAATACAATTAGCAGTTCTGGTAATTAAGAAATTTACATATATCAATAGTTTTTAAGGGTTTGGGGTTTGAAGAGTGCTGAATAGATTGTATGTATTGTTGTATTTAATTTATAAAAACTTTAAATAAATGTCTGGGGTTACAAAATTTACTTTTGTGAGTGTGAAATTTTGCTGATATAATAAAAATATGTATGATTTAATACTGTTTTTGTTCTAAACTGCAGACATCTTAAAAGCCAAATAGTACATCTTTGTACATATGAAAAATGGACAGAAATGTTACAGCAGATACATTGGGACAGCTCCAAAATAAGTGAATGGTTGTTTTACAATCAAGTCCACAGAAAGAGCAGTTAATGTCAATGTAATTTCTTCTGAAGTAATGTTTGATAGATAGCACCAATGGAGAAGTTTGAAACAGACATGCCGAGGTTTGTTTGTGAAGGTATGGTCCAAACCTTTTTCCACTTGACATTTGAAACAAATCTTCCCCAGTAATGGATTACATATGGGAAGTGACAATGTCTTTCTGAAAGAGGGACCTGATCCAAATGTTTGAAGGGCTGGATAAAAAATGATGGTGTCATTTAACAACAACAGGCAAAGAGAAAGAAGTGGTTCAGTGTTAACCTTAAATAACATCATCAGACCTTTGGGAATGGTGTCCATTACAATAGCAAACTCTTTTGGGGTGACACGGGTGAAAGACAAAAATGCAGAGTAATTCCTTAGAAAACCTTCTGAGTTGAATAACTGTTTTACAAAGAGAATATTACTGTTAAACCAATTCTGGAAAAATATAGATTTGTTTTTGACTCACAGCTATTCCATGTGAGATATTTATATGGAGAGAAACTTGTACAACCGAGACCAAGTTAACAGCATTAGTTTGAGGAAATTAGTTAAATTAAGTGGCCATTTCTCAATACTGTAGTTTGACATAAGCAAAAGAGGAAGACCACCTAATTTAGAAAATGTGTATTTTGGAATAAAGTTCCAAATGGATTCTGGGTTACACAGAAATTTTGATTTTAAAGGTAGAGTTCAAGGTAACAAAATCTAAAATGTAAGTTAAGGCCTCCAGAGTCAATAGTGTTCATTATCACAGTATTTTTTATAATGGATTTTGTTTTTCCAAATAATCTTAAATAGCATTGTATCAATGGATTAACAAAAAGAGGATTCAACATTTAAGGCAAGTGCAGCATTTGCCTGAATATACCTTCAGCTTCAGAATTCTACCTCTTTAGGACAAGTCTCTCTGTAGCCAGAGATTTAATGTTTTCTGAGTTTTATTGAAAATAGGGCTGAAGTTCAAGTTACGTCATTCATCTTCATTTTTAGTTATCACAAAAAAATAAAGACCTGATGCTGCAGAGAAAGAGTTTAATTGCAGCAGGAATTTGGTTTGAATCATCCAAAAAAGTGTAGTGTCATCACCCACTTGACTTATGGTAATCTGTCTGCCAGCAAGAGAGATACCTTGAATATTACTTTCATTAATTACTGTGGAGAGGAATAAAGGAGAAATAAGTAAGGAGGAGACCAGGCAGCCTTGACAAACGTCTCGAGATAATTGAAACCGGGGTGAGGTACAATATGTAAGTTTAACTGAAGCATTATTGTTTGAGTGTTTTGTTTGATTTACATAAATGGTTACCAAAACCAAATTTGAAAAATGATTAATAAATAAATTTGTGTTCCAAGGAATCAAAAGCCTTATAAAAGTCTAAAAACAGAATAAATCTGTTATCATTAATGAGTTCAGAGTAATCTAATAAATACAGAACCAGCCAAACATCGTGTGCAGTATGCCTGTTTTCATAAACCCAGACTGTGATTTGTCAATTATAGAGGCTAAAGTTTTTTATTTGTTTCTACACGCAAGAATAAGTAAGTGCTTTGTAGTCATAATTGAACAAACAGATATGGCACCAATTAGCCATAAGTAAGTCTTTTTGCGGTTTTGGAATTTGGGTGGTAAGGCCTGGAGTTATTGAAAGCCGTAATAGTCCAAATTCAATACTTTCAGAAAGGGCATTGAAAAGAAAATGGGTCAGTTCATTGCACAAGTTCTTATAAAATTCTGAAGTGAGGCTGTCATTACTTGGAGATTTGTTATTTTTGAGTTTCAGAATAGCATTCAGAACTTCATTGTTAGTTATTTTGCTGTCACAAGCGATTAAGTATCCACAGCTTTTTGTTGTTGGTTTTAGAAAATAAATTGATATAATGTACAGCCTCATTGTGAAAACATACAAAGTTAGGTTTTATAATGCTGAATTTACACTTGCCATTAGAATACATACATTTATTATGAAGTACTTATTTTGTCCAAGGAGCAAGTGAATCCACAGTGAACCATTTGTTGCAATTTTCAACTGTCACCACTAGATGCCACTAAAGGTTACACACCGAACCGCACTGATCCTTTAATGTTTTCATACCTGAGATTACTATAGCATGTACTTTTTGTTTTTTTTGCATTTGGCTTTGTGTTTTGCAATATTTTCACAATAAGAGAGAAACCCCTCTGGCACTGAGGTAAATGGCCCCCAATAAGCACAAACAGCTGAGAGCCATTTGTGCCATGCATATGCCAACTTTGACATGTGGGTAACATTTGTTTGATTCGTGGAAAACCATAGCCCAACCTGCTACAGCTGCACAGCACCTGAATGTACAAGTCTCAGCTCAAACCAGCAAGACTATTAGATGTTTTGTTGACGATCAGCAGATCCTGATAATTTGCACTGGATGAACTTGAAACTAGTTATGGTTAGAGACTTTTTAGCATTTTCAAATTATGTAGGGGAGACCAGAATGGTTGTAACACTTTTTACTTCAGCAACTATAACTCGCTGAATATTTTAGCTAGAGTTCTCAAACTCTTGTACAAAGTACTCACATTTGTTCACTACAAATGGCACATACCCCACTACTCGGGAAGGTTGTAACACATGCTAAGTTAATTTGTAAAAATAAGACAAAAAAGCAAAAATAGATGCCACACCATATTATATGCAGAACAAACAAACAGATTGTTATATAAAAGAACATTGTTTCTCTGTCAATGTAATACATGACACACGTGCATGTTCAGTATGTATATGTAAATTTATATGTAGAATAAACTTACTTAAAAGTATTCCTAATAAATATTTCTAAAATGTACCTAATTAAAGAACATTTCTGTACATCCTTAGGTCTATCAAAAAAGAAGTGTGTGTCTGTGTGTGTCAATGTGTGTATATTTTTTATCAGAGTCACAGACAGTGCTTTAAGTGTGCTGGTACTCACTGGTAGGCAGTACCGGCACTTCTATATTTTACTCTTTTTTTACGCTAAGTGGTGGCTTAAGATAAATTATGCAATTGTCTAGAGAGAAGGTAATGCTAGGTAGTATATTTGGGGTAAGATGGGATGAGATGACCCTGGGGACATGTTGCCCCTTTATGGTTGATTGTTTATTAGATGTTATTTAGAAACTAGACCGCTCCTTTAGCAAACTAGCAACTTGACTATCAGAAAGTCTAAGGTAAAATTCTGAGATTATAAGCTTACGGTCACATGGCTCGCTAGCTAGCCACCTGGCTAGCGCTTATTTTCCCTCAGACTTTCTGCTAACAAAGTTCCTAGCAACCTCACTGAGGTTGCTAGTCTGAGAAAAAAATGATAGGAAAGCTAACAACATAAGGCAAGGCAAGTTTATTCTATCCCATAGTCCCCATGCCCCATGCTTCTAACCAGCTACTTGTAGTTGTCAATATAATGTTTTTTCCTGCTCACATCTCACAAATTAACTTGACTAGTTTGGCTTTTTGGAATAGATACAACTATTTCACATGTATCAAATTAATCCTTCCTTTATTGCTGTAATGGTACATTAACATTACTGTTAATAATTTCTTCCGCAGTATGAAAAAGGCTAGGAAGTTGTGCACCTGTTTTTTTGGAAGTGGGAGGAAGGACTTTATTTTTATAGAGAATTTAATGTCCATATGCAGATTTTATGGTGAACTATTAAACTGATGAGGCTTATCAAATCCTATTGTTTTTTCTTTCTCTATTCATTTTGTGGCTATTCATTTTACTCATTATGTATATTTAGAATGTTATGTAGATAAGTCACATCTTACTCCATACTAAAGTTATGACAACATTAAATATTCATCTACCATATAATGAGAATCAGTTGATTTTAGAAAATGTGATTGCATAGCTGCATTTCTTGACGTATCTTTAGCCACAGGGAGGCAGTGTTGATCTATTGCTGAGAAAAAGGCAGGCAGGCGTTCAAGGTGAAGAACGTTCCCATATCAAAATGGTCCCTCTAAAAGCAGGTTCATTAAAGTGCTGAGGAGATAAGAAGGATTAAGGCAAACAAATATGTAATACTTCACTACTTGTGACACAACAAACCTATGACAAACTAAAATAACATAATACAATACATTTTTGCTAGTTGCCGTTTAGAAAACAGGTGGGTAACAGCTGACTGCATAAATGACGATGGGAATTGGATACAGCAACTGATGATATTTCTTACGACAAACTTTTTTTCCTTTTAAATAACAATGGCATTTGTTAGTCTTCGTACAACCGGGGTAAGTGATAAACCACTGGCTCCAGCTATTATGTCATTGTTTAAGTAGTACTATGTCATAATGTCAACTGTCTGCGGTTGCAAGTTTAGTTCAGGAAATTACGAGCGGCCGTAAAGGCGTCACGTCGCTATGGTAACTCAACGCTGAGATAGACAGAAATGTAAATTCAGCGTTAGCAAAAGTATAACTAACTAGTTTATTAAGTAATACACGCGGGCTTAAAAGGACAAAAGCACCATGGACAAACTTGAAGACATTGAGAGTTTTTTGAAGAATGTTGACAAAATAAGTGAGTAGAGCTGTGGAGGCTATTATTAACGCTAGGTAATTTAATTGCTAGCTATTAAAATGGCTAACGTTAACTTTCTTAAATGGAGCAAAATTAACGAGATTAACGTTAATTAGCTAATGTTAGTTAAATAGACTGACGAGGGACTGTAACATAATGTGTTAACCTACAGGTAAATTAATTTTAAATGGCTTACGTAAAAAGATAACGTTAATCGGATCATTATACACCGTTAGCTAACATAAAAGAGTTAACGTTAACTAATTAACGTTAAGTTACTCACTCAAATTATCGCTGTGGTTCAGTCAGTCCACTGTTTTTAGAACGCGAAAAGTTAGACATTATCGTCACCATTTACCAGGTAACGCTAACTAGCAGATATCTTCATGCCATCAACTCCATAATGATAATTATAAAGTTACTTACAATGTAAAATGTAACATAACGTCAGTGGTTTATGTTTCTAACAGTAAGTTACAGTTGGGGGAAGGGCTACTTTGCTATATGTCCACTTTGGTAATTGGTATATTTTAACATGCAGGTTAGGTTACAATCAGGACTGCAGCTAACATTATTTTCAGTCATTAATGTGTGGATTATTTTCTCGATTAATCGATTAGTTGTTTGGTTTATATAATGATGAAAAATGTCGATCAGTGTTTCCAAGAGCCCTGTCATAGAGGAGGAAAGAAATCAGAAACCAGAAAAATATTCAATTCAATATTTACATTAAGAAGCTCTATTCAGAGATTTTTTTTCTTTAATTTCTTTAAAAATGATTAAACCAATTAATAAATTACCAAATAGTTGGCGATTAATTTTATAGTTGACAACTAATCAAGGAGGCATTGCAGCATTAGTTACAATCTAAACATATGTATTAATTGTATGAAACTCTTATCTAACTCTTAAAAAATTTACTTTTTACAACGGATATGATTATTATAGATATATGATATTATATATAACACGTGAGTGAAGGCTGTAAACTGTAAAATACATCATTAATTCTTTTCAGGTGAACTAGTGAATGGTTTAAAGTCTTCTGATGTCGAAGTCCAGCAAAAAGCAATAGAGAAAGCTGATTGCTACATTGCTGCCTTGGATGAACCCTGCACAACAAAAGTCAACAAGACCACTATCAACACAAGCCCACCTCTTCAGTCTTCTTTGGTAAAGACTTTGCACACAAATTCACCCAAATGCAGTTCTCTCCTGTCCTTGTCTGTCTTGGTCTAACTCACTCTGTCTGTTTGTCTTTCTGCCTGTCTGTCTGTCTTTCTTGCTGTCACTGTTACTCCAACACTACACACACGCACACACAGAGCACATACTATATACAACCAACACCTTCTTGTTATGTTGTCCCTGTAAGAAGGGGCAAGGCATACATTACCTTGTAAGTAGTGACTAGGAAAGTTTTTGTTAATATTCTTTTCCTTCTTTCTGTTTTACAGTGCCTGCAGAATGAAAGTCCAGGTGAGTTGGTTATTTGCTTCTGTCTTAATTGTGCATGGCAAGCAAAGTTTCTCATAGCCAGCAAACAAAATACAAATATATCCGCAAGCTGCGATTCGCGGCTTCATACCTTTTTTCTCAATATCGGCATCAAAAATTTTTCACACATACGGTTCGATATTATTCTGAAACACATTCTGCAAGTGTTATAACGATTGGACAAGCACTTTCTGATCTATAGCTTGATTTGTTTCATTCCACATCCAATTATTATGCAGCACCTCCTAGTGGTCAATTTGAATGAGACTTTAAGGGTATGTGTGAGGTGTTTATATCCTGCAAGTATTGTGTTGATTGGACAAACAATATGCATTTTGTAGCCTGTTTTGCGTTTTATCCCCTGTAGTTTGTTTGCATTTATAACGGCCCCTAGTGGTCGATTTGAATGAAACTTTCACGCCGTGCTTCATTTACTTGAGGACATATCCTGAGAGATGTGTGATGATTGGAGAATGAATATGTGATTAATTTGTGTAATGCTAGGTACCTGTCTTGCACTTGTAGCGCCCTCTAGTAACGTATGTACATCAAACTGTCCAGGTATATGGCACCTATCTGAACATATCCTGTGAGTTTTGTGATGATTGGCCCTACGGTTGCTGATTTGTGGTCATTTATGTCCAAAACCACGCCCCTTTCAAATTTCATTGGTCCTTATCTTGAAAAGTAATTGAGATATCGACATGTTTTATTCAGCTTTTAATAAGCTTGATCCAATGATGATTCACTGAAAATTTTATGGCAATCGGAGGTATGGTCTAGGAGGAGATGTCAAAAATGTGATTTTCAAATAATTCAAAATGGCGGAAAAATTTTATAGGTGGACCTTAATGGTCCCCAGAGGCTTTTTTGTAGAGCACATTGAGCTGCACCTGTGTGAGAAATTTTAACTCAATCGGACTTACGTGGCCTTTCAAAGTTTGCATTTTGAAGCCTTAATTATAGAGCTACTATGTGGCCGATTGGTGTCATATTTCCATGGAAGCTGATGCACACCATTTCCAGTTATTCCCCCAAGTTTCATGTTTCTAGCTCATTCCAGCTAACAAAAATTTGAGCCGGCACGGCAGACAGCAAATAATAATAACTAAAACAGACAAACATAGAAGGGTTCTACTGCTACGCTGTATAAACCCTAATAATATACTCTCTGTATTCTGTGTATCCTTTTTTCAAATATAAACTGTGGAAACAGTGAAGAACTGAAGAAAAAGATATAATCACTAAAATATATATAAACTACATTTTTACTTACACTGCTCAGTGTACTTAGCCTGCCTGAACAAACACAGCTATAAAGAGATGCAGTCCATTGCACTTGGGTTTTCAGCAGATGCTGTGAATATCAACATCCTTGAATGTGAAGCACCTCAATTCTTGGTTTGTGTCAGTCAGTCTTTTTGATCAATATATACATTTCCGTCTTTGGCAGGTTGGTAACTCACCATGCACCACATTAAGGCAGAGATTGGTCCAAAGTGTGTCCTTAGCATTACACTGGCTCTATTGTCCTTTTTCAAGGGTGCCCATATTCTGCTGCTTACCTGTGTAGACTAGTTCAGACTTCTCAACGTTTGCGCTTTTTCTTGTCAATTTAGTTGGCAGAGGTTTGATAGGGTGTGAAGTGAATGCTTCATTTCCTTTGCAAACTGTCAGTATGTCATGGTGAGTAGGGCTCTGCTATGGATTAGAGGATATGAATGATTGGACATAACTGATATGTTTTTGTTGGTTTGAGTGGTCTTACAGGATAGGAGATTTGTAATACTGACTGTTTAGGCTAAAATGTGGGAGAAGCTCATCAATAATAGTAAAGCCGCAAATGTGTGACCCTTTTCCACCTCTCTGTGTGATACCACTAATATTGAAGTTAACACATGATACATTCAATTCACAAAATGAGGCAGAAAAAGTAATTCTGTGCTTAAGGCTGAGGAGAAAGTGAAACAGTTTTTAAATTACCTCCAACTGATATTTATTACATTGGACTTTTGGAGAGCAATATCTGTCTTTGGGAGAACATTTAGCATTAACAATCACACACAATAAGTACCCTGTGGGATTTTTATAGTCACCAAAAATGACTTTCAAAACCTAATTTAAAAACGGCATTTCTAACACAAAAAGTTTTGGGTACAAGCACATACTTAGAACCCAGTTGTTATTTCTATGACTCAAACCTCAGTTTTGATTAGATCGGTAATTGATAATTGGCTTGTGCTTATTTGAAATCTGTGATTTCAAAACTCTGACAAGGGAGAGAGTTGAAATTTGTATGCAATGTGAAGTATTGCCTTATGACAGATATTGTTACAGTTCCTTTCTTTTCTGTTGTAGCACTCATGCTCCCAAGTTTTTTCTTATTTTGACCAGATAATTTCATGAAGATTATGGAGAGAGATGCTGAAGACAGAAGATTAAGGAGGATTGCAAAGGCGCAAAAGGCAACTGGTGTGTGATTCTCTGTTGCTTAAAGATGGTGCTAGAGGTGAACAGTTTGCTGTACTTGCTGCTCTGTGGAGCTTGTAATATGTAATTTTAAGTTTTGTACTGTTTGTGTCACCTTAGCACTCAAAGACAAGGGGAATGAAGCGTATGCTCAAGGAGACTATGAAACTGCTGTGAAGTATTACAGCAATGGCTTGGCTGAATTAAGGGACATGCAGCCATTGTACACCAACCGAGCCCAAGTAGGTATCTTCAGCCTTCAGATGTTTTTCATCTTTTAAATGCTTTGGAGGAAAAGTTCCATGAGTTGATCCCAAATCAAAAAGAAAAAGTGACAAACAAGACTTTGTCCCTCAGAAGACATCAAAGCAGAGCTGCTTTTGTGTGCCTGTCACCGTGACATAATGAAGAAACTTTTGGTTTCACAGACGTCTCAAGGCAACCTGAGTGGGTGCCAGCTAGGGACTTTAATTTCAATATGATTATGGTCTCATGCAATTAAATTAATTGTTACAATGAATACGTCCCCTTCCAAGGACACAGTCTGTCTCGTGGTATTTTAATAACAACACTGCACTACTAATCACATTTTTTGCTTTGTAAAGCCACATTTACTTTTTGTTTGTTTTTGATGACCAGTTACATGTCCAATGTTTAAATCTACTTAGGCCTACTTCAAGCTGGGAAAGTACAAGGAGGCCATCAGTGACTGTGAATGGGCCCTAAAGGTAAAGTCTGGCTGGGAACTGGGGTCAGTCAGTTTTTGCCTCGTTCGTAATAATGCTGTCTGGAGCACCCTTCTTTGTGAACCTAGGAACTCAGAGAGATATATTTAGTTTTAGGAAAATGGGTTGGACGGGTTAACAGTGGGCTATGCTCTGTCCTGAACTCAAACAGAAACAGTATTAGATGCAGGATACAGGTCATGAACAGTGCAGAAATATTCTCTGAAGAGAACATTGTGTTTGGAAAAGTAGATAAAAATTAATAGTGTTTCTGAGTTTTTCCTTTTTTGGTAGTTTGTTTGGAGTTATGGTTTCTTTACTTTATTCCAGCCAAATGCACGTTTAAAATGAAATGTTTGGGATGACGAATATGCCCTATAAAGTAACTGTTTTCTGTAATCATGTCACTGAAACACATACCAAGCTTTCTGGAGGGCTGTGTCTCTGCTCCGACTGAACATTTCTTTCTTACTGTGCTGGCGTTACCAATGCAGAAACATTAAATCACCATTATGTGGCTGTGTTGCTGATGAAGTGCTTTAACTGATACACTCCCATGATCATTTTCTCTCAGTGTAATGAGAGGTGTATTAAGGCTTACCTACACATGGGGAAAGCATATCTGGCAATGAAGAAATATAATGAGGTGAGAATAATTACCTCTTGTTACATGTAATCACACCTGTTCTTTTAAATATTGCTCTTGTATAAAGATAGCTACACCTAATCTAACTATGACAGAAACATGGCTACATTGTATGTCCATATTAGAGAACACGGGTAATAAGAATTTGATGTAAGTATAAGCACATTGCAAAAGAGCAGTACTAGCTAGTTCAATCCTTTCACTTGAGTATAGGCTTATATTTAACATTGATATCTGTTATATATTTAATACTATAATTACTGCATATTCTTTTCTATTTACCACACTCTTGTGCTGAAATTCTGTAGTCTTTGGCCCGAATCATTTCCATGGGTCAAGAAGAGACCAGTGAGGGACATAATATAACAAATATTCTTCTTCAAATACATCTCTTTTTCAGTCCAGAAACTGTTTTGAAAAGATAGTGGAGATTGAACCTGGGAGGGAGAAGATGGTGAAAGGTAAGGATTTTTTTAAAGAGTTAGCTTAGGGAAATTAAGTCCTATTGACACAATTGTTCTCATTGGCCATGCATGTATCATGCCCAACCATTTTATGTTTTTCCCCCCTATGTGATTCAATTTAATTATTCCATGGAATCATTTATACATTGTTGAGAATGGTCTTGTTGCATACACCCCAAATTAAAGCATGTAGCACAAAGTATGTACACTATATTGCAGTCTCTTTGCTCATATGTAGGCAATTGCCCTATGTGCTGTAGCATTACATTTCTAATACATGGGCAACCAACAATGGACATATGGACAGACCACCAACAGACCAACATACTTCCTTGTGCGTGTTTACGGCAATAGGCGAGTGTGGTGGTCATCTCAGGATGGCTGTTGTACTATAGGAGACTTTCAGTTCACTCTTTTCTCTGAATTCTTGTCAGTTACTGCAATGGAATACCTTTCTTTCAGTTAACAGTCTGGTTTCTCTTCTTCCTTCTTTTATCTCCTTTTTTTCTCTCCACGAAGAATACCTGACCCAGGTAGATTTGGAAGAAGAGAGGGAAAGTCAGGAGATGAATGCGATGCAAGAGTTTGACAAGGGGCATAGGAAGGCCACAATAGTACCGCAGCTGCTGGAGAAGCTGTCAAGGCCCGGCCAGATGCCCCTCTACTACTGTGGAGGATTGGAAATTCTGTCACAAGCAGTTACTGACAGTGAGTGGTGTTTTTGGAGAGGATTCACACAATTATCTTTCTCCTCTAATCTCTTTCTGCCCACTCTTTCTTCAATAACCTGCTTCTCTGGTCCACCTATTTGCCAGTACCATGTCTAAAATGGCCTTCAGGCCAGGAAGGTAAAAAATGATTGAAGGAGAAAAAGAGAGTTAACACAGTTCTTAAGTACTCACAGCAAACATCTTAGGGCATGGCATCAGGTGAAACAGGGCTGCAAAATCAAATTGTTTCTTGTCTTACGCTGTGACAATGGGAGAGATGGTAGACCTAATACTGTTCATCACTGATTTCTCGTCATGCTCCATTTGGTTGTCACTGTGAACACATTTCCTATATGGACTATAGCTAGCTACACTCAAAGAGCAAAACATCAGCCACTGTGCTGAAGATAGGTAATGTGCACTGTATACTATAACACTATGTAACACTAAAACAACAATTTTGTTTTAGTGTTTGTATTTTGCAGTGCCTGGTGATGAGTGAAACCTCCAGTGCTAGTATGATTTGATTTGTGATCTGACTATCTGAATTAGCAGAATTAGACATTCCCATGGTGCATACATTGATGATGTAATGAGTGGGCTGGTTCTATTCTGCAGTGTCAGCTGTTCGACCAGTTAAGTAATGTTGTAATGGATAATTTGCATGTATGTGTATGTAACAGCCAAGTACAGGGTTGGGTAGGCAATGTTTGATGTATTTTGGGTTGAGAGCAGGTATAGATATATGGGGCTTGTTATGGAATGAAAGCAAGCATTATAAAGCTTTCTGGAGCTGTCTCGGGTGCAGTTTAATGAAACACCTGTGATAGCAGGTGTCCATTCTATAATCTCAGTGGCCTGCCAGCACTCAACCCTGTCAAATTCAGATTAGTTAGTTAGTGAAATGTTGAGACCTGTCTGTTGGCTTTGTGGATTTATGACAGCATAGCCTGAGGTCCTCTAGATGGACAGGGACCCTGGAAAATGCTAGGAATTATCCATGCTTATATATATTTCAGGACAAGAATGAGCTGTTGTCAAGGGATCCAGAATTTCTCGCAACATCCCTGAAAGAGATCATAAATCTTAGTTGAAGAAGAGCACTGGTCGCAACTACAACTGTTCATAAAAGTACCACTAAAAACAAAAGGCAACAAATCCCATACTGTAACATGATGGAGGAAAGTTTTGCAGAAGGCGAATCATATCTAATTGCTTTACCTTTGTTCTAGCACAGTGTTTCTTGCTCAAGCTTTCCGATCAATTGATACAAACAGACTGGGCTGGATCTTGCCCTTATGGCCTTAATTTCTTCCCTGCACAGAAAACAGAATTGTGTCCTTGTGCTTCACAGTGGGAAGTTTGTTGAGCACAAGATGTTTCACAGTATGCAGACATTTAATAATGATGGCATCAAGCTGACGAGTAACTGATATTGGTTTACTGAGTCCTCTACTGTATGAAAAGGGGCCATTGTAGACAGGCAGCAGTTGCTCTCCACCAGGTCGTTCACCCCTCCTCTATCAGCTGCTGATATTTTTGTAAATGTTTTTGACCCAAGAAATGACTTTGAAACTCCACACCACTAATGTAACTCTTTTTAGCCATTGCCAAAAGGCAGCAATTGTAGCTTTTTGAAGTCTGAGAGTACAATTTATCAAGTTCAGTGGTCCTCTCAGGAGTATTTATTTTGTTAAATTTTAGCTAAGAAATAAGCTGTAGTGAAGTAGTTCTAACATGCTCCACCCCATTTCTGTTCTCATACAAGCCTTGGATAACTTGTGGTACTTTGACCGCACAGCAGAGGACGGAGGAATTAATGGAGTGAAGCTTAAAGCTCGTCACTCAACAAACCATAGTGCTATAAAAAACCCACATCATGTCCAGTGTAATGTTAACTTTCTTTTTTTATTTTAACCTAATGCATTATACACCATATTCTTTTGCACTGGCTGTGCACTGCTGAATAGCATAACATTTCTTATCGAGTCTCTCTTTTTTCTTCATTTAGATGAATAAAAGTGTACTGTCAAATGATATAATGCCTGTCTCACAGTGCCATTCAACGGAAAAGGGCAAAACTTACATAACTCACAACTGAAAGGATCTTAGCAGGGCTGACATTACAAGCTCTCCGCCCTAAAAGTACTCCCTCACTGCCCTGGTCTACTTTCTGTTTACTCCAACTCATTATTAGTAGAAAATAGACCATCCTCACTGTACCTTACTCTCTCAACATATTTTCTTTTTTCTTTTTTCTCATGTCCTTGACTGTAAACCACTAAACAAAGCAGGCTAAACTAAAAGAGAGAGGTGTTGTGTTTCTCTAAAACCTCGAGGCTACTTGATGACGATATACAGTTTTCTGTATTCTTACACTATCTACTGTTCTCTTCTAACAGGTACAGGCCAGACCCTTTTCAGACTGAACAATGGATTTAGTATCATCAGCAGCAATGACACGATGAGGAGGTAAGGAGACCAGAGGGAGAGGTAGCTGACAGCCCTCAGTGGTGCTTTGACAGATGGACCCAGAGACAGGGGCATACAGAGACAATGATGGCCTAAACTAGAGAGAGATCACCTCCTCTCTACCCCCGGTTGTTTGTGTGATAGCCCATAGATGAAATGATGATCACTCTGAAGATTGATTTGAAGTGCTGAAATGAGCAAAGGCCCTGTGTTTTGTCCCAGAAAGCGGAGATGTTTTGCACAAATAATTGATACAAATTATGACTCCTGCATATCAGATCAGTAAGGTTATTATTAACTTGTCACACACTGTGCATGTTGTCCATTATTAGCATTGACATTATTCAAGATAGAACACAGTGTCTGGAAAGTAGAGAGAGAAAGAAAGAAATCGCAGTCTGAGCTTGATGAAAATAGCCAATAAGGATACTTCTTTGAGCCAAATACAACCAACTAACACCTATGTGAGCCATGTTGCAAAGAAGGCCAGTTCATTGTTGTCTGTCCTGATCACAATCTGCAGTGGCACTCTGAGTTAATGTGCTCTTGGCACTGCTTTAGAAAGCCTAAATTCTTATTAAGAGCTAAAAGTGGGAAAGGGTCTGATAAAAAAGAAAGTCCTCCAAGGTGCTCCTTGTTGTTGAAGCTACAGGTCTCCAGAAAAAACGAGAAAAAAAATCTTTTAGGCCAAAAAAACTTGTTTAAATGTTTAATTTGTAATTAAATGTAACAGATATTAGGATATAAAAACAGTCCATAAGCTTCAGCAAGCATGTAGCAGCACATTCAAGGTTCTTCAGGACAGAGACTATGATAATGTCAATTGCAGACACCTTAGTGGGATAACAGATGACTTCTTCTTGTGGCTTATCCATTCTGTCAGTTACTAGCTTTACTTATATTCTTTGCCTTTATAATTGACAGCTTTATAATAACAAACAACAGCTGTTTTGTGTGTAGGGTCGCGTCATTTCCCGTTTCACATTTCACGTGTGTTTTCTTGACAAAACGTGGTTAGGAGACCAGCATCGGGTGACACAGCCGCTGTCAGCTCGTGTAGTGTGAACGCCACAATGACTTCAAGACTCCCGTCACAAGATGGCAAGTTGTGTAGTCTGAACAGCTGAAAGTCGTGTAGTCTACACGAGCCTTAAGTGGCTATGTTACACAAATCTGTCAAATGTAGATAAATAGAAGGGCAAAGTGCATTACGATGTTTAAGTGTAGTATCTATACCAATACGTGCTGTATGCTCAGAAAACCTGTAATTGCTGTGATATAATTAACTTCTGTATAGAGTGCCTTTTGGTACGTAAAAAAACAGGGCTGCAGCAAGATCGCTTAATATTAATATGAAATGTGAGGAGATCTTAGCTCTTGTGAAATTTGTTGAATTGCTTCCAATGTCTGGTGTTAATCTTTTCATCAACAGATTAATCAGTTTTTGTTTCCATCTTTTGTCTTGTGTTGAGATGCATTTTTATTGGCATACTTTATATAAAAAACATTTTTAAACTTTGACAGTAATATTTCAGTTTTATTTATATAATGTCATTTAGAAGAGAACCCAGCTAAGAGCAGTGAGTTTATTTTCTCCACAGTTGCCTGTTGCAGAAAGCAAATGATCCAGACAGCCAGGAGTTGTACGTGTCTGTTCTGAAATTTTGGAGGGTAATTTGTTGTGGAAATGGTATGTAAATAATTGAGTTGCATTTCATTTTTTTTGTCCACTTAGTCCACATATCACTTTGCTCTCATTGAGCTCTCATGAAATAGAGGAAAAAATTAACTAATTGAAATACTGCATAATCCTCTAGAATGGCATTATGTCATCACTGCATAGCTCGTCAGTGTGATACTCAAGAATTCTCTTTTGTCAAGCTTTCATTTGTCTTTTAATCACACCAGCTATCTGGGCCTCAGCACATCAGGTGTTTGTGCCAACTGTGATCATTTGTTCCCACAGCCATTCACAGTGTGTATATGTTAAACACACACACACACACACACACACACACACACACACACACATACAAGTACAGCAAGTGATTGTTCAGATAATTGTGTTAGCAGACTGGGTTGTTGTTGTTGGGAACATAACAGACACAGTGAACTTTTTCTTCTTTTTATTTTCAGATGAAAACCAGAAGATGCTGATGACATGCCCAGTCACCAGACAGTCCATTAATGACTTGGTAACATCAGAGCATGTTGCAGCACAAAAAGAATGCCTGGCATTACTTTGTTTGTATTCACAGAGTCCACATGGCAGACGTTTGGTTACTGACAACCTGAATGTGCCCATGTAAGATATTTCTTTATGTTGCCTTCAGATGCACCTGATGAAAGCAATAAAATGGAGATTCTAATTTTTCATTTTTACATTGTACCCCCCTGTACTGAAATCAGTGGCGGGACTTTAGGTTTATCTGTGCAATTGCCACTTCTGTTTAATGGGTTTCAAGAAATGTTGCATATCATTGCTCTGGGACATAGTTTTAAAAATTACGTTTTGTGGCCCAAGTGATTTGTTATTATCTGTATGTCTGATAATATCTGTAGCTGATTGGTTTTTATTTTTGAAAAGTAGGAAAAATGAGTAATATTGATGCTCCATTTTGGCATCTAGGTGGACACCCTCATTATCTGGGCACAAAATATTCACTGATCTTGATGATATACATTAAGAACGTGTCTTTTAGCAAAATCGTTGATTCTCTTTTTTTGTATTCTTCACTATCTTACGTTTGTCTCTGTGTTTCTCTTTTACCTGGATCTAAAGATTAGTGAGGAACCTCATGGCGTGCATCTCAAAGCCAAAGCAGCAGCAGGAGAACGCAGCGGTCAACATTCTGGAGAACTTTACAGCAGAAAACAAGTATTACTGATACACCCAACAGAAACACCATAATTGTTCTTATCACACCCATATTTTTAGATACTGAGAGGTCAGAATATGACCCACACAACAGTTCATTATCTTCCCTTACACCATATCCATATATATTAAAAGCACTTTATTATTCGTCGACACATCACGTCTGGAAGGCCCCCCTGAGAAATGGAAAGTGTGGCATCTTTAATAATTCAACATGTGCTATCCAAGTGTTAATGTCACTTGAAGGCAAAAGGCCATTCACAACCTGTTTCCCTCTTTGGCGCATCATGAAAATAGACATAAAAGGACAACCCAGGCTCTCAAACACAGCAGGAAATAAGTCGAGGTGTCAAGCAGTGAAATGGAGAGATCAATTTTGCTTGTCTATAGCTGTCAAGAGAGTTATTCAACAAAAATGTGTTATATCTTATAGACGTTTCCTCTTCTTTGTAGAAGCTCAGCTGGGTCAATGTTGGGCTTTCATGGATATTTTTGTTTTAGAGTATAAAAGAATACCCAAATTCCAAATTTATTCCAAATCGTACAAACCCCTCCTAGGAAAAGATTTACAGAATGTATATACATTTGCACACATGCATCTGTGTACAGTGTGTTATTCTATGTATACATGGCACACAACATATTTAATTATTGTTTTTAGTCATCAGTCAAAAGTAACTGGACTGTTCTATGTAGATATCACAGCAACTCAATCTGCTTTTTACTGCCTTCGATGTGGATGAGTGAGATACTTCACAGACATGACAATCAGTGCAATTTGACCACTAAATTGAATCGACTCCTTTATGACTCAGACAATAAGGGCATTTGGTGCCCTCTTTTGTGGTTCCTTTCAAAGCTTTCTTTGAAGTTTTTACTTGCTCAGTTGATGCAGTCGTGCTTACTTGTGTCATGCTGGGCTGTGAAGAGGATTAGACTTTACTTCCTCCCTCCTTGCCCAAGCATCCATGTTCATTGTACATGTGTGTGTTGTTGCATATATGCTACAAGTGCCTTGATACTGTTTAAACCCATATAACCAATATGTCTGTGTTACATGTACAGTAGATATATTTTCACATTTTCTTTCAGATTTTGCATTCAGTTAAGGAGTGTGTTGACAGACTCTGTCATTGCACCATTTACAACAATACTGGTAAGACATATAGATACAAACTATTATATCGATATACAGAACGCAATATGTATAGGTGTGTTTATGTGTGTGTGTGTTTGTGTGCTGTTTGCTTCATTTTCCAGAGAAATATCAACAAGTCCAATCAGCATATCCTTCCATCGCTGATATCGGCTGTTGGCAGTCTGGCTCGAGATGACGTCATCTGTCACAATTTTGCTCATGATCCAGAATGTTGGAAGGCCTTTCTAGTCGCCATTGTTAGTATCATTACAGACTGGTCTCTTTGCATAGAAAAGAACACCTCAGGATAGTGTGATTGACATAATTAGATATTATGGATACCTACACATCATTGCATCACTAATTATAATCCATTGATATTATAGATATTATTCTGAATCATTCTGCATAATAACTTCTTTTACTTTGGTATTTTGAGATACATTCTGATGTTAATACTTATGCACTTTATTTTAAATAAAAAATCTGAGTACTTCTTCCACCTCTGGATATAGTCTTGGGAACATTTTAACTGTTTTTTAAACTCACTGAATGCATTTTTCAGTGTAGAATTTGTTGGCTGTCATTGCAGAGGCACTGCAGTGCATGCAGATACAAAGAGGTCCTTTATCCAATGCTTGGTTTGATCATCAACCTTTCAACTATCACCTCTCCGGTTATTCAGGTAGGACAAGTGATATGGAATATTTAGTGTATGTTGTGTGGAGTGCAACGTTTACCTTCTATCTTACGTATCTCTTGTTATCTTAATAGTGGACACTGTGCTAGTTGATGATATGATGATACTGTATATTAGATAAGGTTGAGCTGAACTGTCATTCGGTGTGGGGGCCACCTTGAGAGAAATATACATTTTGACAGAAAATTCACTGCACACCCCTGAAATGTAGTAGATTAGCATATACTGTAATGTAAAAAAAAGGTTGAAAGCCAGTGAACAAGGGAGGCAGAGGGAGCAAATTTGTGTGAACAGTGACGTGAGACATAATCGGAGGTGAAATGTATGTGAAAATTGGTTGAACAAGTTTTGCGTCTCCTCTTTGTAGGAGCATGCTGTTTCCCTCTGTGACTGCTGTCTGGGCCTGCTGAGGGATAGTGATGGAGGAGTCATAACTGTGAGTGAATTTTGCTTTAGCACTTCACTATAGTACACTATAGTACAGTAGATGGATTCTTATAGTAAGATTAGAAAACTGTAATGCATCATATTTGCAGTTGCTTAACTGCAACATACCTCCCGATAGGTTTTCATTACTATGTTGGACCAGGAAAACCCTGAAAAATTAAAAATTAAAAGTCATTTTTACAGTTGTTTAAGATGCTTGTTGAAAACTTTTTGTTTGTTTTCCAAACTTGCGTACATGCTATAAAGCATAAAGACATCCTTCCAGGTAATTAGACCAAAATAAAAGACATTCGTCTTGAGTAATGGGCCTTTTCTGGGGCTTGTGTGCTCACATTAGTGTGCCCCAACACTGCCAGTGAGCACACAGCATTCCACAATATTCAAAGGATCCCGTATATATGTGTCATTATAGTTGATTAAAATTCCAGCTTCAGGTGCTGTTGTCTGTGCTAATGGATGTTATAGAGTTTCACACTGCCTATACAATGCCCTCAGAGTCCCACACTTCCACCCACCTGTCTCTTTACTCTTTTTTAGTGCTCACTCACTGCCTGGGTGGCACTTTTTATTCCTTGTCATCTGGTATCAACTTCCTTTTTAAAATGTTCTCAATATATTTTTCTGCTCTAGTAATTTCTTATCTTGTCTTGACTTCACCTACCTTCTTTTCTCTTTAAAGCATGATGGTTACCCCAAAGCCCCAAAAGCCCCAATCCAAAGGGTCCTCATGGCCCCAATTATAGCTTTATTTTTTTTCTATTTTTTACATATATATACATTTAGGGTAAGCTCTCTTAAGTGGAGGTGTAGGGACTAGAGTTGTACAGAGATGTCCTTCTCTTTATCTGTTCAACCAACCAAATAATCTGTTTCTGTATCTGTATTTGGATAGAAGGCTGAAAGGGGGCGTGGTTTATACAGGAAGTCATGTTAAATCATGCAAATGTTGTATTATCTAACCCAATATTCTAATATTCATTGGCAATGAAATCGTTTTGTTTTCAGATCATACACACTACTTTTCATCTCTCTTTCTCTCGCTCTCTATCTTTTCTTTTTAAACTAAACTAAGTTCTATGAACTTCTATGTTATATGAACATACCTTGAACTAGGGGACAGTGAACAATCAGTAACTGAAAAAAAAGTTGTATAAATTGAAAGATTCTTTTTTGGCGTAGAAATAAAAATAATTTTCAGTAAAGATATATAGAAAAATATCTATCCATTGAAGGGAATAATCTTACATCCCAGTGGTCAACAATCGCATTAAAGTGTAAATTTAGCGACATTACTGGAAGAACATCACGCCCTGATGTCCAAACCAGCAATAAATTCCATTTGTAAAGATGTTGTAGTCATGCATACCACTGATTATAAATTATAAATATACAATGGCCTTGCGCTGTACAGACTCACTACAATTAACCAGAAAAGAGATAAAACTCAGACAAATAAATACAATATATTAATATATAATATAATATATTTTAATATAGGCCTACACTTAATTATAGCCTATGTTGTATGTGTGTGTGGCATGAAGGAACTACAAATTTCACTTCCTTATGCAGCCTTGTGCTATATAATGACTAATAAACAACCTTGTACCTTGTGCGAATGACCAACAATAAATAAAAAGAGGACGATGGACACCTCAGTGGGTGCAACAAGCATTGTTAGGCTACAGAAATGAAATAAACAGCAGAATTAATCTTCACTAAAGCAGACAACAGAGATGTATAAACAATATAAACTCCACAGTGGTTGCAGCCACTATTATATTAAAGCAAAGAGAGCTGCGCGTACTTACAGACCATGTAGTGCACACAATGATCTGTTGCTAGGCAACACAGTGGTTGTACTCACCTGTGTGAACGCAATTCTGTTCCAGTTCCAATATAACCAGTCCACCTCTTTGTGCTCCGTAAAGCTGTCAAACATGCTGCAGTCTTCTCTTGATCCTTTGACATCCTCTCTAATTCTCTGCTGTGTTTTCTCATCCATCTTACTTCGTCTGCTTTTTTTCCATTTTCGATTATCTCCTTTTCTAATAACAACATTCTTCTTTGTCCTCCAGAGAGCCACAGGTGTACTGAGCACTGTCCTCCCTCAGTCCTCTGAAGCCATTCAGCATGTTATACAGGGGCACGTGGTCCGGACAATGCACCGACTGCTGAAGGTGCATAACTGTACATATAGCCAAGTTTCTTCTCAATACTTATTTGTATATTATTTGAAGAATGAAATTGTATTCCCCAACCATATTTAAATTGATTGAATTCTTAAAACATTGACATGATTGAAGAAGACACGTGGTTTATAATGCAGAGTACTTTCTATACTAGGCCTGAGCTGAGTTTGTTGGCTGTTTGGTGTTAGTCAGACATATGTGTTGGTTTGAAGCTCCAGATATCTAAATGGCCAACATTGCCTTCACACACATCTTAAGTGATCACTGATCAGAAATACATATTCACAAGTTAGGTTTTAACAAAATTAAAATGAACATACAAACAAATTAGCAAAATCAGATATTTTGATTTACTGACTACCCGGCTTATACCTACGTACTTATAAATATTCTCTGTCATCTAAAGACACGATGAAAACACGCTCATGGAAAAAACAACTATCTTTTCTAATCTGTATGAAGTACTTTACTCATATTATTATTTATGAATGGCATCAGTATTTTAAATAACTGTGTCTGTATTATTCAGATGTGTACTAATTCCACATAGAAAGTTAGAGTTCTCAAACTTAATACTTGTTTAATGCCTTTACTATGTTTGTGTCTGCCTACCCAGGGAACAGGGCAGACTGCCACTAAGTATGCCATTAAGACTCTGACAGTATGCACTGCTGCCAGTCACTTGGCCCGGGAGGAGCTGGTGAAGACTGATAAAAGTGAGAAATGACTGACATGTTAGCATTACTTTAACAAGGTCTTGCATTAGTCCATGAATAATATTTGATTGTTGACCTAATATGCAAATTAAGTGTGTGTTTGTGTGTCTGTGTTTGTATGCATACTGCATGTGTGTGAGTGCATTTTCATTTCATTACATGCGTTTTTCTGAATATATTTGAAAGTGGTGTTCTCTTTCTACTTGCTATTCATTCATCATTCTACACAGAACTGTCTATTTTACGTCATTTGCTGGGTTCCAGCTGTGATGAGATGGTGTCAGGAAATGCAGCACTGTGCTTGGCCCACTGTCTTTATTTGGAGGGAATTGCCAGCAACCTGCTGGGCACTGATATTGTGCTGCTGCTACTGCGCCACGCTGCAGGAGATGCTAAGAGGACAGCTGTGCAGCAAAATGCAGCGATTGCTTTGGGGAAGCTGTGTCAATCTGAACCCAGGTGCCCTCTCACTTTACTCTACAAACCACATGTCGTTCATTACATTCTAGAAACTAGCCTGATGGAGCGTTGAGAGACTAGATTAAATGCTGCACTGACATGCACTAATGTGATGATCTAAAGAAGTGGATCGCACATGAGGCAAATTCAAACATTTGTTTCGTATATTTGTATTTGGATCTCATAGTCCGTATTCAAATGTTTATTAAACATATTTTTAGTTTGTCTCATTTTGTTCTGCAAACATCACCCACTTTGACTACTGCGGAGTCATTCTGTATTCTAATGCATGGTTATAGCTGTATATGTTACGACTTTTTCTTAATGCAGTTGCTTTACTGCTTAACCATGATGGATAGGCTGATAGCCAGCAGCAGACAGTGCAATGACTTTACTGCACGGATTGCATTTTTAGATTGTGTCCCTGACAGTCCAGACAGATGGAGAGAAAGATAAAGGGATAAAGGTTGAGCGAAAGACAGTTTTGACTTCATAATATAGGTCTCAGGTTAGTGTTGGGTTTGGGTTCTGGCCGTAGTTGTTAAATTTGTTTTGGTTGTTTTATCAAATTTTAGTCCATCAACACTGCTGCCTGTTGGAAATATTTTAGGGCTACAACTAACTTTTTTTTCAATATCCATTAATCTGTTTACTATAGTCTGAATAATCTTTGTCAAAAAAATGTCACAAAATAGTAAAAAATGTCCAATATAATTACCCAAGTTGTCATCTTCAAAGTGCTTCTTTTGTCAAACCAACAGTCAAAAACCAAGACATTTAATTTATATTCATAAAAACAGACAAGACACTCTTCTGTGACTGTGTTGAGGATGTGTTGATTCGAAGCTAACAAATTCACAACCCACTGAACACACTCTCACTGTATTTGCATTTAATGTTTGTTTTTTTGTGATCAATTCCAGACACATGAACAAACTACGAGAACTTCACGGCCTTGAGATCCTGCACTCCTGTATGAAGCTCATCACATGAACCCATGACATTAACATGTTTTATAATCTTATTGCTTCCCATCATTCTTATTCTCTTCTGTATTCTGGTTTAGGATTAGACGCTTAGCAACCTATTGGGGAAAATAAAAATTTGCTAATAAACAGTTGTCTGTGCAGCCGTATAATTTATTTATTTTTTAAACTTATCATTTATTACTATTCCAGTTGATCTCTATCATTTTTTTAATAATATGGATTTTTAAATTGAAGAAAATTTATTTCAAAACAAAAAGCTTGCCTAATCTACATGCACAAGGTCAAAAACATTATCAACATTCTTGGCTATTCTTGTTTTTCATGCCTTTGTGCATTTATATGGTTAATTACCATGCATATGTGTGTATGGAAGGTCAAGTGTATCCACTTTTACTATCTTTATGCTTCTGTTATTAGATTACAATTTCATTAAAATTAACAAAATATGTTCATGAAACAAAATATTTGTCATGAATACTTTTGCTTGTGCTAAGCACATAAATAAATTATTATAAGAATTCACTCTTTAAACAAACAAGCACCCAGTCTGAAGAGTTCACGTGAACGGTGGGACAATCTGTAATTATAGAATTCTGAAGGACTGATATTGATCTGGTAGCATTAACACACTGATGGAAGTTGAAGTGCGATGCTGATTAGATCCCTTTCGTTTCATGCATCATAGAGTTGAAATCTGTCATTTATTCAAATGTCTTGACACTCTTTCTCTTATTTACCATGAAGAAGTGTGTTAAATGCAAATTATGGAGCATATTGCTTGCTAAACAGCTTGTATTACTGGCAATATTGTCAGTCATACCATTATGTGACCATAATCACAAGTTCTATTAAATTGTGTGTTCTAAAGGGTAATTTTACTTTGTGCTGACCTTTAGTATTTCCCTTATTTTGTGGATCTGTAAAAGTGTTGTTGTTTTTTAAGTTTTTTTAATTTCCTTTCCAGAAAGGTACAGTTGAGTCCTGTTTATATTACTGATAAAGAAAATGACTTTTCCATCTGTGTTTGGCAAATAAACACATTTTACTAATTTATTAGACTGTTTACAGTTGGGTATTTGTAGTTTGGTGTCTGCCAGAATCTTAATGTGTATGAAATATGAGGATTATTTGTAAACTCAGAGAAATGGCATGGCCCAGGAAAGTACAAGGTTTTCTAGCTGTGTGACAGCAGCTCTAAACTATTGCACCAAAGTGAGCCAAACCACTGTTAGAAGGTGAGAGTTATAACTCTGCTAGCATGATGTTTGTGATGCCTTGTAGAGTACTGGGAGAGACAAATGGAGCAGGAATTATGTGTGCAAGTATGCAAAAACCTGTGGCTGGATAGCCCTGTAGAAAAGGCTGGCATCAAAAGAATCATGACATAACTTTAATATGTCCACAGCGTTATTACACCTTCGAAAAGAATAAGAAAGCAGATGTGGAGTTTTTAAGCCTGCTTTGATTCTAGGGATGGCAGTGGTGTTATGTTGATCAGTCACGCCATCATTCTGATCCAGACTGAAATATTTCAGCAGCTAGCCTACTGGATAATTTGCCATGAAATGTTACCATGCCATGAAATGTGTTGTTCCCCATAGGAAAAAGCCTACTGACTTTGATGATACTGTGACTTTTTTTATTCTAATGCCATCATGAGGTTGACATTTAAAAAAAAAAGAAGATATTTCAACAAATATTGCATGGACTGCCATGACATTTGGCAGAGATATCCATGGTGCCCAGAGGGTTAATCCTTATGACTTTGGTGACTTTTCATGTAGGACCACCAGCAGGCCAATTAATTACAGGGGCAGATTAAAGAACAAGATAAACAGAAATAGAAATTAATCTGAACTTTGTAATAGAGTTAAAGAGAAGGGAAGTTTATTCATAGTACCATAAATTAATACAATTTGTCATAAATAGAGATGTAATTTCTGTTCTCTTGTACCTGTTGGCTACGTGGTGCCTGCAGTGACTGTCAAAGGAACGGTAACTGAGAAATTTAATCCATGTATAAATGAACTGCAGAGGACAAAAGCTCCCTGTGAGGGATGATACAACTGATACTGTCTGCTCAGTAGGACTAAACAGTAGTAAGAACAGTTATTCACCGGGGTGAAAGTTATTGACTAAACAAGACTGAACAGAAATGAGGAGGCTTTACTGTTTCACACTAGGATTGTTCCTGCTTACAGGTGTGTATTCATAGTTTTGTTCATTTTACAGTTTTTACTTCCATTGTGTTCCAGCATATTTGTGCCACTGTTGGTAAATGCTGAATTTACTTAAATGAAATCATAATTGTTTTTTAAATTTGAATACTGCCACAGTTCTCAGTTATGGGATTACTGTCCTGATGATTTACATTTACATTTACATTTACATTTACTCATTTGGCAGATGCTTTTATCCAAAGCGACTTACATTTGAGGAACAAATTACAAGTTGATGATAAATATTGTAAAGATTCATCTACAAACTGACACAAATAGGGAGTTTTTTTCCGGGATTACCAAAAATGTGGATTTAAAGCAAAACACATTTAATAATAATAACACATTTTATATGAATTTTAAACATGAAGTAGGGTATAGGAGCTGGATAGATAGAAATAAATCAACAACTACACAGTGAAATATTGAAATAGTAAATAAGTAGGTCTGCATCCCACTGTGGCTGACACTACTTTATCTTAACACAATATACTGTAAAGGAAAATCTCACTACTTACAGCAGTGTGAATGTAATTATAATTATAATTATATAATTATAATTTTACCTTTTACTATTATTAGTGCTGCAATAAACAATATGTCAGTATAATTCTCTGACTTTGTTTCAGGGTTGAAATTATTAAAGGTATCCTGTTGAGGTTGGAGTGTAAACGTTAGTTTTGTTTGCATCATTCAGTAAAAACTATCAAACACAATTGCTACTGCAGGAAACATTTGCAAAATGCATGCTAACATTTGTAAATGCTCCTTTTTATGTGCATTACCTCCACCAACAGTCTTTTGATTGGTTAGCTTGGAATGCTCAAAGGTGGGGTATGCGATTCTAATCCACTACACGTGTTTTTGTCAAATTTAGTGAATATCTCCTCACTGTCCACTAGCTGTCAGTTCGGAGTGTTTGTACTCAGAAAACAAACAAAATAGCTCAGACAAAACCACATAACACTATTCCAGCCATGATTCCACTCTATACCATGGTATTTGTCATGGTATTGGATATCTCCAGACTCGCAAAAAACACCTTTAATTGTTTTTTATGTTCCAGTGCTAGACTAATTTATATTTTGTGGTCTTTTGCCACCTATGATATGCCGATCATCTGATGAAATCCATCCGCCCAGCTCCGGGTAGCTACAATGGGATCATTTAAACACACCAACAGAGAGGCATAAATTCTCCTTAAATCCCATTACAGGCCTCCGCAGAAAGCAGAAATGTATAACTTGTCACCCCTGTTCTTATTATAGATGTGATACTAATGATAGGTGGACCCACTCATAAAAATATATCTGTGCAACACCTTTATTTGTGAAAAAAACCCAAAGGGTACTTTAATCATGATTATAAATCTAATAGTGTTATCTAAATCATGATAACATGCCAGTCTGGAGAGAGCTGCAGACTAGCATTTATTGGAACTCCTTCCTTTCTAGCTAGTGTATTTGGAGTTACCTAACGGTCTTATATGTGTTGAATATCAGTGGATCTCATGATGTACTATTTATTCACTTATTTAATTTTCACATCCACCCGCCCATCATTATTTGCTAACATGATAATATTTGTGTATTATATGAATATATTATGCAACCCTGGTTGATTCTAAGTGGGATCAAAACACTAGCACTAGCAAGCCTTTTTAATTTGATTAAATGTCTAAATCAAGTCTTCAAATATAGTGTATGTGACAGTACAGCATGGATCTACAATACTAATTAATCTAAATTTAGTTTTCAGTACTTAGTACTCTACATGATACATATAGGAAGGACAGCTTTCAGGGAAGAAATTTGAGTGACATGTTTTTTTTTTCTGTGTAGTCAGGGCAGAAAACGAAGATTTCCAAGGTCACCACACAGAACAAACAAAAGGCATAACTGTCACAAAAGATCTGCTTTTGAAAAAGGAAAACACAATTGGTCATGGCACAGAAGCAATACCTACAGAAAGCACGCGGCAACACACTGCACTGGCAGTGACGGCCAAGATTTCAAGGGCGGTCTTCTTTGATACTAGACCAACAGCACCTTACGAAAGAACACAAAACACAAAAACATTGGCTACAGTTGCCTCAACAAGGGGAAGCCGTTTTGTTTCCAGAAATGGTCCAAACTTTCCTATATCAAGAGACAACCCATTAGCTATGAGAATTCACAGTGAATCAGCTATCCCATTGATCTCTAATTATGAGAAGATTGTTTTCTCTTCTACACCAGCTTCATTTGAATCAAAGAAGAATGGCACCTCTGACCCAGAGGTCCATTTCTCCGCAAATGCAGTGAAAGCCTCTCTTTGGCTCCACACTCTGCTTGATAACAGAAATCAGAGAAAGACTGACTCTATTACTCTCACATCTGCTGACGGAGGGCCGGGAGTTCCAATCCTATCTGCATCTCATCCTCGTGTAATTGATAACCTGGCCATGCTGCGTAATGACAATGATGGCAAACGATCTCAAGGCAAGGATGAAAGGGGGCTCTCATACCTGGCAAGAAATGAGCATTCGTTCAGTACGATGCAATCCATCTTCCAAAGCAACACTGCAGAAGATTCAGAGAGAGGAAACATTGTGACAAGCTTGTGTTTGACCTGCTTGAAAAATCGAAGAGCAGAGTCCACTGAGAAATCTGTGGCTGTGCCTGCACTGTCACCTGATGGCTCTTCAGACTATCTTAGTACAGAGGGGGTTGCTTTAGATTTTAATCAATTTACAACCTCATTACCCACTTTACATCAACCGTCTGAGGATGAATTGCTGAACAAAGATATCAGTCACCACAACATTACAAAGCATTCTAACTTTGGTGTGAGGGAACAACTAGTTTACAATGTGACACTTCATCCTTTATCCATCAATAAAACTGTGAATTACAGTCATGGCATTTTGAATAATTCCCAAATCAAATCTTCTCTCTCAGATACAGGAACAGTTGGCACACGGCCCCTTGCTGAGATGTCATCAGTAACACAAAAAGACACCAAGATACAAGCGAGCAACACCAATCCTAGTGAAACTTTAGTCACAGAGAGACCGATTTCAACAACCACTGCGCTTTATCACTCATCAAAGTCACTTTATGCTGCAAGAAAACCAGTAAAAAATGGAGAACAAGAGATGTTTGAAAAAAATGTGAGCATTGGGGACCCACAGTCAAAACTGATATATCTTACTAAGAATAACAAAAATGCTTCCCATGGTGTCTCAACACACTTTAAAAATGTATTTATTCAAAACCAACCTTTTGACTTCAGCAGTGGGTCAGCAAGCAATACGCCTGCCATCGCTAAAGCTTCCCACAGCAGTCAGAAAAGTGTTTTTCCAGAAGGTAGTGATCACAGTGCTGCATCACATCCAATTGCAAGAATGAGGTTGACTGAAACTCAAAGCACAATATCCTTCAACCTTAGTGGGCCAACCGCTTCTGCAGTCAAAAATCCTGAGTCTCACTCTGTGACGGAGGAAGCTTATTCTTTGATCTCTGTATTGAGGAGACAAACACCAGCTAAACCAAGCTCTCAGACCAAAGAACCCATGTTGACTTTGTTACTAAAGGATTCTGCCATCAAGCTTGCCTCTGTAACCACAAAGAGATACCTGACAGTTAAGCAAAAGTTCCACCAGACATTTATCACTGTAAACAGCATTGTTAAACAGTCTTCTGTTGATCCATCAGGGCCAGTGAAGGAACCAGTTATGAAAGGATCACAAACTCCAGCCTTGACAACAAGAAAAGTTACTGTGCCTGTGAAGTTTTTTCTTTCAGAATCAAGACGGGACAAATTATTTAGATCAGATGAGACGGGAAGTGGGAAACAAGAAATAATAATTAATCCTGGAGAAGACATAAATGAAAATGCAGGCAGGGAGGAGGATAGAATGGAGTATGAGGCCAAGACAAGTATAGATGAAGGTGGAGGGACCATAGGAGAGGAGGATGTAACTTTGAGACAAGGCAAAGATCCAAGAGAAAGGGAAGTGAGGGAAGGAGAAAGTGCTGAAAAAACAGGTGTGACTAAAATAAACACAAACAATTCCACCAAAGATGTGGCTGAAAAGCAGCCTTTGTCAAAGGAAGGAGCAGAGGCTCGAAGAAAGGAAACAACGAGCAAGGAAGACATTAAGCATAACAAGGAAATTGAAAGAGGGGACATGACAAGCGTTCCCCTTGGACCTACTGTTAACAGGGACAAAGGACACACTGTTACAAACCTGTCTTCCTGCCACAGTTTGATTAAACAGTTGGGAACTACTGAGCACAAAAGTATTCATTTGGTTGAAAATATTGCAGAAATTGTGGAAATGAAAAATAAGCCAGTGACAAGCAATCTCAGACCACTACACTCAACTCTGAGATCTCAGAGCCCGAAACTATCTAGATTAACATCTTTTCCCAAAGAGCCACACACACAGATTAAACCTCATCTATCTACCCGCAGGGCAATGCTTACACAGCATGGAGCTACGCCTTCACTTACTAAAGAAAGTACTCAGAACAAAGTTGTTGAGGCTACGTTTTCTGTGACTACCACACAAAAAATGGTCCCAAAACTCTCTCAAACATTTGGAGTTAACACTTCAAAATTTAGTGATGCACTGAAGCCAACAATTCCCCCCCACAGCAGTGTATCTAAATCAGCACACCCTGTACTAAACAGTATCAGCAATATGTTGTCACTCACCACCCCACGACTGGCAGTCACAGCTGGCTTCCTGAGAGCTCAGCCCCACTTTACGGTAAATAGTTCTACTCTCGGTGTATCAATTATTTACAGCATCTCAGATCATAGGCATAAATTTAGTACTTCAGTTTCGATGGCAAGTTCGCTTTTACCAGCTATGAAAGAGAGAGAGCAAGCAAAACACATTATACCAGCTCGTATATTTGAACCCAGTGTCAAGGACTCTTTAACCTCTAACATGACTGAAGAACTGAATAAATCTACTTCAGTGAATCCTGCTCCGACCCAGCAGATGTATAATGACTCATCTATCAGGCCACCCACAGCTGCAGCCTTGTCATCTGAGGCCCACATCTCCATAGGCCAGTTGCAGCCTCACCAAGGGCAATTTGCCCCTCAAAAAAGTCAGTCCTCTTCTTCTGACATGACTCCCAGCCAGCCATGGTCATTTAAGCTGTCTGGACAGACTCTAATGGCATCGATGAGCCCTAAAGCAAAGAACGATCAGTTTCCTCTCCGCAGCATGTCACCACTGCTAAATCTCACGCCGTTTGGAGGCGACAGTTTACCTGGCACCCATTGTCTGACAGGGCTAACAAGATCAGCCTCAGAGAAAGAAATATTGAGGGCCAACTATGACGCTGAAAATGCAAATAGTGGAAGTGGCCATGCTGAGCACTTGTTGGGGAGTGCTGAAGAGACAAATCAAACGAAGGAGAGGGTGCAAAACATAGTGACCTTGGCAGTTAAGCATGCAGATGTAATCACAAAGCAAATGGCAGAGAACAGAGATGAAAAGAACAGCTCCACTTTTAAATCACAAACAACTGGCAGGAGTAAACACCATGACAGTAAAACTGATGAATTCATCTCTTTGTCTATAAAACATACTGAGAAGCCAGTTTTAAAAAACTCTAATGAGAACAACCACAATGACCTGCTCAGTGTAGATGGTGATGATGAAGCAAACAACACAGTGAAAACTACCCTTGAGAATAATCATCATTCACAGTTAGAAAGTTATAATGAAACAAGCTCTACGCCCAGCATGTTTACAATTCAGACCACCCACCCAATAATTGAAGATTTTGTGCCTGTTGCAAATGATTTTGCTATACCTGTGCTCAAAACAAATGATCTCAAGGCACAATCTGGCACAAATGCATTTATTGAGTCAGATAGTAGGCCAGATATTGCTAAAATACAGGCTAATAATGTGACTAACAATGTTATTTCTGATGCGAAACATCATGCAGCTAAAACAACTGAAAAGCAACATTATCCTTCCACACCACGAGGCACTTCAGGTGACAACGCTCCCCCTGTTCCACACATTCATTTGAGAAGTGATCTTAAGGTCCCCAATATATCTACACAACAGAATGCTGACCAGATAATGAATGTGACTACTGAATTTAAGATAACCACAACTAAAACCAGTGGTTTTGTGTCTCGTGCACCGACTAGCAGCATAAGGGATAGGATTGTGTCCGCTGAAGCTCATGAATCAATGCTGATCACTAGTGAGAGTGCGCAAGTTGTTATTGAAAAGTCACATCAGGCTGCACATGTTGAGCGTATAGTACAGTCCAATAGCCATATTGAGCCTTTGTCCGTGAGAGAGCATCTCGCAACTCCCACTACTAGTAAACTCACCCCTGCTGTGAAAAGGAAAAACACAACAGAAACACAGAGTGTTGAGCAGCCTGAGCATAACATTTCTGTACAGGCTATTGAACAAAGCCAGCATGCCCCACCTGGCATGATGACTATAACACATCCCATCAATCATCCTGGACAGGGCATCCAAACAGGTTTGTTGAAAGCTGCCCACAGAGCTGGAGGGGTCCATGACACAACATCTACCATAGTTAAAAGAGTGGAATATCTTAAAGGCATCAAAACAGCCATGACAACAAAGAGTGCTTTTGAAGACAAACATCGTCTACATGAGAGAACTCCTACAGGACATACATTGGACCGAGCAGACCAACACAAGAAGCATGCATTACCTGAAACGACTTCAATAAGTCAAGAGCTACTCGGAGCTGTGACTGATTCCATACCACCTACAGGGATCTCGCCTAAAGAGATTAGTAAAAAAAACAGCTGTAGGACAATTAGCTGTGCTAAGTCAGGCGAGACTACTGAAACAACAATTGTGGTAGGCACTGCTCTAGAGAAAACGCATAAAACACAAGCTGGAAACACCGGAAGAGACGATTTTAATGCAGAACAAACCCCTGACACAAAACCAGAAAATGCTAACTGTAGCACTGACTGTCCTGTACCTGGAAAGGCTACACCACCTGCCACCAGCCTCGACTATGTAGTGTTTTCACCTGCTATTGGCAAATCTGATCATGACCACGCCGCTGATAATGAGACAAAGAAAGTAACAAAAATGTGGAGTGTAGTTGTTGAAACTGATCATTTGGAGAGAAGTGGGACACTTGAGCAGCCTCAGTTTGTAGAGAAAGCAACACAAAAGCACTCTCCCAGCGAGACCTCTGAAGCTCAGAAGGCTATTGCAGCAGAGCTCACTTTATCTGTAGCTGAAGCAACTACTGCGAAGATCACCACAAAGACTACTGAGCAGACACTGCTCTCTGGAATAAACACAAAAACACAATTAAATAAAGGAGTATCCAAAGCTGAGATATCTGAGGCACAAAATGCCACCAGGTCAGCGCCTGCTGTGGCTAAAGAAGAGACGGCAGTACAACAATCTGGGCACAGGCAGTTACTGCCAGAGCCACAATCTGTATCAAATCTGTCAAGGCTGAAATACAGGAGAAGGACCACATCTCATCTTTATCTCTCTGGGTAATCTTATTGCGTATCCTATTATTTTAAACATTATCAAATCAAAGAACCATATTGATGATATTGCTAAGTATAGTCCTATTAAGTTAAGATCATCCATCACTGCAAACTGCTTTATTTCCCCCCTAAATTAATACTGCTGTGTGGTAATATGACCTGCTTCTTTGTAGTGTGCTAATTATCAAATGTTAACATGCTAGCATGCTAAACTAAGATTGCAAACATGGTAAACATACCTGCTAAACATCAGCATTTTGGCATTGTCATTGTGAGCATGTTAGATGCTTACATTAGCGTTTAGCTTAAAGCACCACATGAGCATATGTCCAGCCCAACAGAGCCACTAGTGTGGCTGGAGACGGTGGAGTCTTGTTTACTGAAAGCTGTTTGGCAGCTAATCTGAACTGTCAGATGTCAGTGCATCCTTTGATGCACCAACACTGAGTTGGAGGAGACAAAAGATACAAGCACTGAAATTGTTCACTGAGATAGATTAAATGTCTCAAGCAAGTTTCAGCTCTCTAAAGTTAGTTTTCATAGTGCAGCAAAATAGATGAAAACAAATTCTGCCTGGAAGATATCAATCTTAGAATATATAAAACCTGCTTAAACATTTTCCTAGGCCAAGCTCAGCAGTAATATGATGAATGTGATTTTTAATGTACTTTTATTTAATTTTCAATTTTTTAATGGCCTAAAATAAGTGAAATTACTGGTATGGTTCATTAGTAAAGACCTTTGGTAAGTACTCAAATATTACATACCATTGCTTTTTTTTGCAATAACATTAATCTATTGCCAGCGTGACAGAAGTTTCAGATGAGCTGTGTGGCAGTGGGAACTACACAGCAGAGATGAGTCTGAACCTGGGGAGAGGTGTAGAACCTGGTGATGTTGTGCCTGCCATGGGCAACCTCAGAGTGGTCATCAACTTGAAGACAAACAACAGTAGGATAAACCTTGATGTCACCTCATGTTGCCTGTCTCCAACCATCCAGCCTGACCTCAACAACTCCACCTGCTGCCTTTTCTCCAGGTACACAGGAACGACTTAAACAGACTGTGGAGAGACTTTGTTGTTGTATGTTAAGATGGGTGGGGTTTGCTGGCTTTTGATTTTACAGTAAAAAGGCTTCATTCAAGCCAAATAATACGACGACAAGTAGCTCAGAAAAATGTATTTTCCTGTAGTTTAAAAACTAAATATAGATATGCAGAGTCAGCAAATACAGCAGTAGCACAGTGGGACATTTACAGTACATTTACTGATCTATGGAAAGCCATCTGGACTGCATTGCATAAAAATAAACAAGCCCTCAGTCTTTCATAGTAGGTGTTTTTATTTCATATGCTACCTAATATGGTTGAAATTGGATTAAGGTTTTCAAAATGAATGGCAAAACTTGACTTTTGGTTTTTATAAACATTATGGAAATACTTCCATTCATCTTTAACTGTTTTAACACAGCCTTGGCCAGACTGTCATTGTTTACAGACATGTTTACTAGAGAAAGAGTGCTTCTATAATTCATATCAATCCAGGAAGTTGCAGGTCAATTTTTAAAAGCTGAATATTCTCTCCTCAGTAAACAGAGGACTGCTGCAGGATGATGGTGTTATCTCTGTGAGCCAGCATCACTCAGATAGATGGAAATTCACTGTACTCCTGCACACTGAGTGAAGCAGCCATATAAATGCACAACCTCTAAAATATGTCAAAATGTGAATAGGCTGGCTGTTGATTTATTGTGTATGTAAAACCTTGGGACAAATCTTTGTGTCTCTTCTAGGTTTAATGAATAACAATGTCTAAACATCCAATGTCAGCCTCAAATCATTAGAAATCTCTCCTTAGATGCTGAGTAAACTAGACAAACAGTTGCATACCGGTAAATAAATTCCAGATGCTAATGCTAAATTTAAATAGACAACCTAATAACATTATGCACCATGAGTAATTATGCTAATCAGACAGCAACATAAAGTAAAAGCTGACCTTTATCTAATATGATATCTTTTCTCATAAGCTTTCAACCAAATTCAGTGTAAATTATTGATAGATAGCTAGTCTGTGCTTTTCTCAGCTTTCATGTTTATTGATCAGTCCGGATTCAAAGGCTGTTGGCAGCTGTATTGACATCTTAACCTACAGGATATTTTCAATTTTACCATTTCTGCTTAAACATTTGACTATTCCCTTCAAGGGAAAATTACTTTGTTAAGGTTATACTGTGTGTTTGTGTTGGTGCCTCAGGTTAGCAGCGGAACCAGTGGGGATCACACTGCTGCCCAGTGCCTTGTCAACCAGTGCCAGCTTCACCATCAGTCTGTTCCAAATGATTAATTACTCAGTAGTGTACCTACACTGCGATCTCAGTGTCTGCCTGAGGAACGGCTCTGACTGTGAAAGGGTAAGGCTGCAGTGGGTGCACAGTGTAATGAATGTGCGAGGATAAGAGAATGAGCAGCTGAGAGTGATTTAAATTTAGTGTCAAAGGGGTGTGACACTGTGAAAACAGGCTGATGTAAATGGGCTGGGGAGACGAGCAAGAAGGGTGACCAAGGTGGGTGAGGAACTGGAGAAGAAGTAAATTAATATATGGCCAAATATGATAGAAAAAGTAGAAGGAGAGAAATTATTATTTGCAAGCAAGAGCAAAGAGGAGGGTGTAGTATGAGTAAAATATCCTGCCAGAGGTATAGAAAGCACTTTCGAAATGTAAAGAGGGAGTATGACTGAGGCTGACAGCCAAAGACACGCAGATTTAAACATCTGTCATGTCATTACGCAGGAACTGAATGACTGAAGTTTCAGAATAACACTTGCAGAGTAGCATAGGATTCTTACTGACTGCTGTCTTCTGTTGTGGGAATGTGGCCCCTGATTTAATGGGAAAAACTGAATCATCTGACAAGTACACATGAGAGGGGAGAGTTGAAACAAAGGATACACTTTGGAGACTCATTGTGATGTTTCCCTTTGTGGAGCACTTCTTCTCCTCTCTTGATGTTTCTAGTGTCTCTCCTGTTTTCTAGTATTGCAAAGACTACTGGTTGTTGCAATACTAGTTTGTTTGCTTTTTGCAGCAGATACAGCCATAATAGGTGCTTGCACAAGTTTACTGATGTTGAAAATGCATTGCTATAACAAGACATGTACACTCAGAATGTGAAGTCTGTTTTCCCACATAATCCGCAATATTTCTTTGTGTGCACTCATCGTTCCTTGAAATTGTGTTTCTTTCTTGGCACTTGATGTCAGGCTACACATTTTCCTGAGACATTTCATTTACATAAGAGCTATATATTATATCTCAACTACCTTCTTTGAACTGCTCCAACTCAGAGTGGGCCGCTTAGATTAAAAGAAAGAGTGTTGCTTTCAAGCTAAAATCCTATTTCCAGCTCTCTATTTGAAATAGATGTTTCTTCTCCTGCCCTTTTATCCCCCAAAAACTACCACAGGTTTTGGACATATTTATCAGAGTGGTGCACCTGTATTATTTCAATTACTACTTCTGTGCATTGTTCCCTCGATTTTCAATGATAATCACGAACACCATCCTTCTTCCAAAAAGTTAATTACCTGTTTGCGACTCGATCATTTTTCATACTCACATGCAACATATTTCCCATGTCGTTTTAAAGCAGTGCCTTCAGCAGAGGAGTGCATCTTCCTTAGAGGGTCTAGAGGCTGTTGTCACCAATCTCAGGAATCGTATATCCTTTGGTCCCATGTTGAAAGACGTGAAGAATTCTACTGTCCCAGAGGAGATAGGTAATTATTAGCTGTGCCGTAAAACAAAAACGATCAACTGGCGATAACAGAGCATGCACGGAAGATGCTGCTGGACAGGAAATGAGAGATGACCATGCCATTTATCTATAGTATGTGAGGAGAAGAGTCATATTGATTAGTGACTCACTGTGCCAAAATCAATCCATGGGTTTATCGTGGAAAGCTCTACTCTACATTCACATACATATCTTTTCTATTTAGGTGCTGAAAAAGGTGCAAAAAAAAATATTGCAGATACTTTTCTGTTTCACAAGGATTTCACAAAACTGTAGAATACTCCCTTTATAAATTATTTTCTATTTTACATTTAGATAGAGTAAAAAAATCTTTAAGCGAGCATTTCAGAGTGTTGTGAATCATTGTGTAACCCAAAGAGGCTACTCCACACTATCAGAGACATTTGCAAGTCAGAGCAGGCAGGGTGACAGTGGATAGTTTTTTCTCCATTACAGGTTTTTTACAATTGCTAAGACACATTTCTTGAAACCTTCACCCATTAAATACAAAACCTGATGTTTAAACTAAATTCACAAAATCTTTGACTCTTCTGGCAAAATCAAATGATTGCCTCAAAACCATGTCATCTATGCTCAAAATTAAACAGTGCTTTCAGAACATAAAAACAGTCAGTAAATATAAAACACTACACTAACACTAAACACTACAGAGCATTCATTAGACACTACCTCGAAAAAACTGAGAACACAGCATCCAGGGCATGGAGTTACCGACAAAAGATGTTTTTTGTGTGTGTATAGGAAATACATTTTGCAAATTTAGTATAGTATAGTTATAAAACATAGAAATCTCATCTTAGAGTTTTTCTCAATTGCTTAAACATATTTCTTGAAATTTTGCCTCTTTTCTCAAAACTTTAGATACAAATCCAAAACTTCTCACCCAATTCCTAAAAAATCCTATTTTCAGGTCAAAATGAAGCTCTTTTCTCTTGCTGAAATGAATGATAAATTCAAAACAATACTACAAAAACTGGTTATTAGTAATGTTGCTTTTGGGCCTCCCGCTCAAAAACATTTTCACATGATGAACACAACAAAAGAAATAACAAATGTAAACACAAATGTAAAGCACATTTTTTATTCCTTAGCGTACTGTACAGTACAACACACCAAACAACTAATTATTCTGCGCCAGCGTCCTGTCTTTGGTCTGGGACAGGCCAGAAATTCTTGTCCTCTACCTCCTCCTCCTCTCCCTACTCCTCTTCAGTTTCCTTCCTCATCCTCCCTAGTCTTCTTCCTCCCTCCTCCTCCACCCTCCTCCTCCTCATCATCTTCCTCCTTCTCGTGTCTGGTGTCCTCTACCTTTTCCTTCAGATTTCTCTGGATCCATTGTTCCAAAACTGAATGAACTGGCTCTGGCCCTTTTATCTATCTATTGAAGCTTCTGATTAGTGTGTTATCAATTTTGACTGTTTGTGTTTCCACCTGGGTAGCTGTGTGCTAATTAAGCTCAACCTGTGCTGACTGAGTGAACAATATTGAATGTTAGTGTTTTCTCAATGACTGCATGGTGTAGGCAATGAGAAATGAAGGGATTTGTATGTAGAGGTTAGGGAATTGAGTGTGCTTTTTGAAAAATGGAGTTATAGTTTTGAAATTTTAGTTCAAAAGCCTGGTTATAGTTTTCAAGCAATTAAGAAAAACTGTAGTACAGTGAAATATTGTAGACTGTAGGTAAAAGTGTATAGTACAAGTCATAACTGTCAAAACTCTACACACATATCTCACAATGAAGCATTTGCATCAATTCGCAAACACTTTTCATAATTGTACATTTTTGGAAATACCATGCACACACTGTTGTTTTAAATATAAAGCTCTTTTGTCTTTCATAGGCTTATGTATACATTTCCATACAATGTTTTAGAGTGAAAGTAATCTGCTAAGAGGTGCTGAGAAGTACACTGTAAACACCAATACGATGTTGAAACAGCACATATTTAATTGGCAAAACATTACAGTTGTAACAGTAGCACAGTGTCGTATCCAGCAGCATACAAAAAAAGGAAAACATAAACATGTGTAAACTAAGTATACTTTCTACTTTCTACTACTCTATACCATTAGACTGCTGCAAGCTGTCCTACTTTCTGAAGGTTCAAATTGTGGATGCCAAACTAAAGCAACTAAAGTTGGGCTGGTCTCTCAGTCCAGCTTCTCTCATTGTCAACCTGTGGTTGATCACATGATCAATAAATGTGGCCCTGATCTCATCAGTGATGGCTCTCCTTCCTTCTCTTCTTTGCTCTCCTCCTCCTCCTTTTCCAACTCTTCCTCCTTGACCTTGTCCTTGTTGCCATTCCCTGCCTCTCCCTCCTACTCCCCTTGCTCTCTGTCCATTGTTGGCATCCATTGTTCAAAAGGTAGATAGGTTTAGCTGTTTGGTTAGTGATCAGTAAAGCAATTAGTGTTTGCACATGTGAGAAGTGGATGTGTGACCAGGTGCGAGTTCAGCGCTGACAAAACGTAGCAAAATGGTTTTTTCCACAGAAACGGTGGTGCCTCAAACACCATGTTCAAGGCAAGCTCACTGCATTTTCCTGCCTTTATAACATCGTTGTGTTTACAAACTTGTAGCAGCTGATTGGGTAACACCTGTGAAACACCCACCAAACAGAAGAAAAAATACCATGAAGCCCATTGTGGAACGTTGCACAATGTTGCAAGGAAACATGTCGGTCAATACCAAAACGGTGCAAACCAGTGCAAACCGTTTTGAGATTAGACTTGCCCCTGGTGAAGAAGTGTAGCATTTTGATTGGAAAAGGAAAGCAGGTGACTTCCTTGTTGCATTTTGATTGGTTGTGTTTTGACTAGGAAAACATGTCACTTCCTGTTAGATTTTTGTGTCTTAGCAAGAGAATTGTGTGTGGTGATTTGAAAAAAGTGTAAGCAGTACTGTAAAGACAACTCTAAATGAAAAGCACATCACACCCAAAAATGTTGCACAGCTGCATAATCAAAGTCAGTGAGAGATTCATTCTGCCTCAGCATCACGTCTTTATACTAGGTCTTTGTCCACATGACATGCAACTGTGTCCCTTTCCCGGCAACGGTGGAAAACCCCTCTGGTCTGCTGGATCCAGCCTTACTGTGTCAACACTCCACACCTATCTCACTACTGGCCAATTACATACATATTTACCATTTTGCATCACAGTGCAAAACGTGTTTTGGTGAGTCAGAATGTGTTTTGAATTTTGCAAAAAGAGTGGAGGAGATTTGCAAATGGTGTACCACTACTATCTGAACTTGTTTAAGGTTTTGCCAAAATAGTGATTGATTCGACAAATCAGTTTAAGCCACTGAGAATTTGGTTCAGAGAGTGGGGTTTAGTGTTTTAACAATTCAGAAAAACTGTGAGATAAAAAAAATCTTCACTGTAACCTAATGTCAGATTTGTGTGTTTACTTTTCAGACCCATCAGAGCTAGACCTGGTTCTGGTCATTGTCAGCCTTGTGGCTGGCTCCTCAGTGGTGACAGTGACACTGCTGCTGGTGTGGCTGGCCTACCGTCGCCGGCCAATCTGGCTGCTCCACTCGGCAGCGCCGCCACGAGCCTGCTGTGGCTGTCTGCGCCCAGGAGGTGACTTGATCCTACCGTGACCAAGGAGGAACCACTGCCAATTACACTGATCAAGCCCTCACCAAAATAGCTGCCGACAATTACATTAGTCAACAGACAGTGGAGCAGTCAATCATATTATCCATAGAGCAGAGGCGGCCAGTCAGCCGGTATAGGCCAGACTAGATGATGAGGAGCAATCCAATTTACACCTCCTTTCATAGGTGACACAGCTGTTGCAGTCGAATTTCACACTTAACCACGAGCAGTCTATTATCATTCACTGAAAATAAACACCATCCTCAAATAGAAAATCTGCTCTGATACCTTTATTTTCCCTCAGTGTCAACAAATCAATACTCTTTGTATCTGACTTTGAGATTGATTGCTCATTAATACTGGTTTAATATAATCTATGCTTGACAGTTATATTGAGCTCCTGTGATAGACTGTTGAAGGAAAATGTCTCTCATTGGGTTAGGAAAAAGGTAATGTGTTATTGCAAGAATACATGCAGAACCCTCTTCGACGTTGGCTTTCTTTTTAAATGTCCAATCAAAGTGACATATTGCAATAGTATATCGTATTATGATATAATACGATATACTATAATAATGTCAAATGTTTAGACATTATCTAACATTTAATAATTGAATAAATAAATATGTATAACAGTTCTTCTGCAGAGAATGTTAATTCACTAGTTTTGATCTGTCTCTCAGGAGGAAATCTTTATTGACTCATGCTCTGAATCCTTAATCATTACAATGAAATGATGCATAATGCAAAAGCTCTCTGTTTTTCGCATTAGTTCTCACATCATATATCTTCATCCATTTTTAAGTTATCAGTAAAAAAAACATTATTTACTTTTAACACTATCAACACTGTGATTTGTCTTCCCTCACTGTGTGTAGGTGCACAGCTTTTCGGAGAGCTAAAACACTTTCAATAAAAAGTTGAAGGCAGCAGTTGTTCTTTGAGGTTTTCACTGGTAACAACTGTGAAACAATGAAAACAGTATTGGACAACAAATTCAGTGATAGTGATTGCAAATCTCAAAACGAAGAGATTCCATAAACAAGAATTCATACAGTAGAAAGGAAACCCTTTTCACAAAAATATAGACTGAAGGTGGCAGTATATTGTTTGTCTGTCCAACCATCCAATTCTGACACTGGAAAGGTATGGAAGGATGGGTCCTTTCATACCTTTCCAGTGTCAGAATTGGGGGGGCCTCCATCTGTCGATTTCTGTGACTTTCCGAAACTGACAAGCCAACATACACACCTACTTCATGCAGTGATTGAACGGGTGTGATTAGGTCAAAAAGTTAGCAGGCTTTTAAGAACCTCACACAGCCTCATTTCAAAAATCCCCAATTATCCCTTTAACTGCTATAGTGCAGCAGGTGTTGCTACCAGCAACAAAATGCTATTTTGGTGGCAGAATAGGGATTCAGAGATATTTCATCACCATAGAAATTGATGAATATTCTTTAAATCCAAGTCCACGCAGCAGACAAAGTTTATCCCCAAAAACATATCCAGAGGAATCAAAACAGATACTGCTAAGTGAGGTTCACATTTCAAAGGTTTCTAAATTAGATGATACACAGATTTGAAACAGTGCCCACAAGAGACATATATATTATCATCAGTGATAACTTACCTAATTTAATTACAAAAAAAAGGTTACTGGGAAAAAATGGGTAATTACATTACAGTTTCTTCTGGAAATGTCCACGATTACATTGGAGATTGGTGGTATATCTGAATATTTTCTGTAAAAAGCTAAGCTATATGTTGAATAATATTATTTTTGTTGCTTTACATGTTTTTCATGTGCATAATGTTTTCCTTTAAACATTTCCAGCAACAGCTGTTTAGTAAAGTTTGATGCTATTCTGATGCTTTTGATGGGTTCTCATGTTTGAATTTGCAACGCCACCCATCTGCCAATTTGATTGCCTCTCAAGCTGTCTTTTGAAAAACGTTAACAGTTAAAAATGTTCATTAGAAATTTAGAAAGTATTAAAAACGTAATTAAATGTAACAAGTTACATTGCTTTGATAAAATAATTGTTACACTACTATTACATTTTAAATAGGATAACTAATTTGTAACCTATTACATTTAGAAAGTAGCCTTCCCAGCACTGATTATCATATTACAATCTTTTTCCAATCACGAGTAAATCCTGTAAATCCTGTGCCTCTAGTGACTAGATTACGATTCACCATGTTCCTGCGCTCTCTCACGTACCTTGCATGTTTGTAATTCTGTGGGAATACAAGTGGTAAAATATCTGCATAAGATAAGGATTTGATTAAAAAGCGTTCAATGCTCTTGAGAGATACACAGAACCAATTAATGTTCCAGTCTGCAACACAGCTTACATACGCCAGCATTTATCATAGCACATACCAATTTAGACGTCCACCTCGATGCCCCCCACTCTTTCATTTGGTTTGGTTATGTATGGCACTTTCTGTGCTCACAGAATATGGATCAGAGACACTGGAGTTAAGCCTTTTAGTTAGTAGAGGACATGAGGAGCAATGGAAAAGCTGTTGGCTCCAGCCAGTCAACTTACCCAGTGTGGTGGAGCCTGTTAATGCGATTGGCTGAGCTGCGAGATGTGGGTTCCATCAATGAAGACAGACTTTTCCCCTCAGGTAGCCTATCAGGAATCTGATCACGAGCGCCTGCTTTTCATTGGAATATCAATCCATGAGTCTGTCCTAAATAATAGTGTGAGTTAGTGAAGCATGAAACTATGGCTGTCAGTGAATGTTAAATTCATCTAGTACAATGCATGGATAGATCCAAGAGTTGAAGGTTTTGGGTGTTTAGTAGAGCATTGTGTTGCAAGTAGTTCTGCAGAGTATCGCCCAATAAAAACACCACAAACAGTGTAGATTCTTTGAATATATATATATATATATATATATATATGGCAGTAACAAGTTTTAATGCAGCTGTATAACGTCTGTGGGGAGAAAAGCATTCAAAACCAGAACTGACGCTGTATTAATATTGACATCCTTTGATGTTTTTAAGATTGGTTATTCTGCTGTTTTCTCACATTTCAGCTAAAAACCTCATGACAGCCCACCATACAGCATCATGAACCACAGTGCTGCAACGTAATTAATTTGTAATCATAGAAAATCTCACAATAATATAGCATTTTTCATTTAGGGTATCTGCAACCTGATGGCAACACAGAAATACAGGCCATGGGAGATTTCTAAATGCACATTATCACACAGATGTGCATGTGCTCCCTTCCACAGCCCTGCAGGGTGAGCCAATAGATTTAAAAGAAGCATGGAGGGGAAAATCCTATTGAAGTGGAATTATTAGTAAAAATTTCTAACCTCCTCTTTGAAATGAAATCCTGAACAATGAGCCACCTCAGAGCATAGAAGAAGGGAAGATATGACTGGAAAAGTCCTGACCTGTAGCTGCTCTCTCATGAAACATACAATATGGAGTGAAATCTTACTGAATCACATTACATTAAGAGCTGTAGAGAAAGCTAGTGACAATGATGGGGAGGATTGCACACAATTGTGAGTTTGTGGTGGAGATTTGCGTCATGCTCTCAGCAGGAAGCATATTAAATCTAAATGTGCTATCTGCAAGGAATGAAGAAACCCAAGAGAGATGGCCCAAATATTTAAATGACTCCCAAAGCTAGTGGCACACAGGAACAATTTATATAAATATGCACGTGCATGTCTATAAATCTATTTATCTGAGTTCATCTCTTTCTATAACATCAGAATAGAACATATCCCTAGACAAATTCAGCCGTAAAGGGGGCTGAGTGGTGGTAAAATATAACTAACGAGCCTATAAAACAGAACAGCAGGTGCAAATGAAATGGAAGGAGATAGAGGACATCTTTGTTTCCTCATCTTCTTGAATGAGCTTCCCATTACTCTAATCCCCTCACAAAGCCAGGCAGTTTAAATCTTTCCTCTCAAATACCACACTGCTGACACAGAAAGACGCACACTGCTGACACAGAAAGACACAGAAAGACGTAGAAAGACGCAGAAAGATGCAGAAACATGAAATCCACAATTTTGAGGATCTAATAGGAAGTCAAGGTAGAAAGCACTAAATTCCTTGACACATTGGAAACTGAAATGGGTTGGCTTGCAGCAATTCAACAATTTTACTGTGTGCTAAATGCATAGCTTGACCAGTCCCAGCAGAGAATGACACGCAAAAACAGTCTTTTATAATGCAAATGAAACAATTCCTTTCTTGTTGTCAGTTGAAAACAATAAGCCTCCACACAGATCAGTTCAAAAGCTTTTAATACAATTCTGTTTTCTCCCTGTCTTAAACAGAGCACGGAAAACCAGCCATTAAGTGATTATTTAGAGAGATGAGTCTAGTTTCACAGTAGATACTTTATTTATTTTGCCAACAAAGTATTCAGGTACATATTCAACACAATTTAAGGCAATTTACAAACCAATTTTTTTGGCTTTAAGTGATAAAAAAGTACTATGAATAGGATTATTTTGACTTGGTTTGAATCTTTCTGTTTTAACGTAACTTTTTGGTATTTTTACATGACATGCATGATAAGAAAAAAGTAATATTAAAGGTTTGGAAAACTGTATTTTGACAACTTGGAATCACTTTGATATCACTTCCACTCACAGAGAAATCAGTACAAAGAAAGCTACTGAAAAAGAACTACACTTTAAAGGAATAGTTTGACATTTATAGAAATACGCTTATTCACTGTCTTATTACAGTAGATGAGTTATCACTGCCACTCATGGCAAAAATGAAGATACAGCGGGCTTATCTTCGCACAAATACAGGGTTAAACAGCCGGATTCTGTCTAAAGGTAACAAAATCCATTATAATGGGCTAGATTTCTTGGCTGGGAAAGGTGATTTCCTGGAGTCTCTGCTGGCTGCCTCTAAGTGACAACGGTCCCAGGAAATTATTGTGCTAGGCTTAGAAATAGATAACACATAATCCCCTGTAAAACCACAAAGTGATGAGCTTTGGTGGTCCTAGTAGGCAGATTTTGTTGCCTTTTGACAGAGTCAGGCTAGCTGTTTCACCTTATTTCCAGATTTTCTGCTAAGCAAGGAAGTAAATAAGTGCATTTCCCAAAGTGCCAAACTATCTCCAGTACATGACCAGTCTTGTCATGAATTAACTTGTTTTTTTCTTATAATGAATCAAGTTATGTGACAGTATGTAGACCATAGGTTGTACACGCACACACACACACACACACACACACACACACACACACACACACACACACACACACAGTACTTCACTGGCGCTATCTATAGAGAATTGCCACATTCTCAAACTCAAACTGCAGACTACTGAGCCGTTCCACTGGAGCTGCTGGTGCCTTGTTAAAGTGCAGTTTGACAGAAGTGAATGGTTCATTAAGTAGTTCATTTACTGTATATACAGGCCCACAGTGGGCATATCTTTCATATCAAATATCGTAACTGACAGTACCAACACTGACACTGTTGGTACTGAATTCATTCATTTCTTGGTAATCGCTTAGTTTTCCTTTCAGATAGATGTGTTTCAGTCTTGGTATTGGAGGTAAAAGTCACACAGTGTGTCTGGAAGGCTCAAAGCTAGGCAACAAGTCTCGCTGAAAACCAGATTTGCAACATTGCAGTGCAAACAAGTTCTGCACCTCAGCTCCTCCCACAGATCTAGTATTATCTGGTATGTATGTGACTACACATCCATGTTCAACACTTTTGTCTTTCCCCGTGTGAGACTCGAGCTCCTACGGTGCCACTGATCAACGCTGATCTGAAGGATAAACCCTGTTTAAGCGTAAGACAGTGAGTGTGTTTCAGGGTCTCTGTGTGGATCTCTGTACTCATGGATTGCCTTGATGGACCTCAGCTCAAGAACTTCACAAAGGATGACTTTGAGGCTGACTGGATAAAGGTGGCAGAATGCAGATTTGGTCAGGTGTACCAGGTCAAGCTCAAGGTCTGGCGAGTAAATTGTGCTCTGAAAAGCTTTGACACATCCTTCTCTGCAAACAACTTTTACAGGTGGGACTTAAACAATGAAAACTAGCAGAAATTGCCTACCATCCTGCCAGATACAAGCAACTGTATAAATTTACAGAAAGGTTTTAGCATATTGGCACAGTTGTATACTTTAAATTAATTTTGAACTTTACAAAGATCTTGTGGTTATTTTATATCTACAATGTTTGATACTGGAAAGAATGTTTCCTGTTTCACTGACCATTTTTTCCTATCACAGGAGAATAAAAGATGAGGTGTCGAACATAGCCAAATTAAAATTCAAGTACATTGTGCCCATCTATGGACTGTGCAGTGAAGGGACCTCTGTGGTGATGGAGTACATGAGTAATGGATCGTTGAACAATCTCCTAGCCAGTCACAATTTGATGTGGCCAAAGAAGTTCCAGATAATTCATGAGGCCTCTATGGGCATGAATTTCCTCCACAGCATGAAGCCTCCACTACTCCATCTTAACCTCAAGACGTCCAACATCCTACTAGATGATCATCTCCATGCCAAGGTCAGTGAAACTCATTGAAAACATGCTGAGACTTAGATGCTTACAGTAATCTTTCGACATTTGCTCTGCGCAGCAATGTATGCTCATCATGTACTACTCTGAAATTCTTGTTTTTCTAGATTTCTGATTTTGGTTTAATCCACTGGGAAGAGGGCATGAACAAGACATTGTTCATGGAGCATCTGACAGCAAGAGGGAATATAAGTTACATTCCCCCAGAGACCTTCACTCAGTGCCTTGATCCTCCAGAAACTAGCTTTGATGTTTACAGGTGACTAGCCAAGAGCTTTTTTAAAATTGCACCTTCAGAATCACTACTCTTTTCTGATTCAGTGCACTATCTGCAAATTCATGCAGTGTAACCTTGCTCTCTATTACATATATCTTTATTCTGGGTCACCGGGCCGTGTTCTATATATTTTACTCATGTCTGACTCACTCTTTGTACCCTTTGATAGTGACTGGTTTTATTTTATCATAAAAGACATGTTTTTTTTTATATAACACAACAAAAAAACAACTTATTTTCTACATAAAAGAGGCTTTCATGTAAAAGAGGGATAATGTTTACTGAATGCAGGAGATGCAAAGTTGACAAAATTTGGACTCAAGTTCCACTCTCTTTGATCTACAGCTTTGGAATTGTGATTTGGGAGATACTGACACAGCAGAAACCGTACGCAGGTAAGAATGAATTCATTTGAAATGCATCACATCTTCATAGCAAATGTGTTAGTTTGTCAAAGACTCACATTAGCATTTAACATGATCACTTAAAAATACAGACATTTTCATCTCAGTATTTCTAGAACTGACTTTCACAGTGTTACGATTTATAATGACTTAGAACCCAGAAGCAGACTCGGACACATAGAATTGTGATACAACACAAGAATATTTATTGCAGACAGGGTTAATAAGGGGTTGGATAGTAATGTGGCAATCTTGCAGTGTGTGGTGAGTAATGGCGGGTTGGTCCGGCAGAGAGAATGAGTGAGACTGACGTGACCATTAGAGAGCAGGCAGGCAGACACAGGCATGTAATCCTGAGGCACACGGAAAACAGAGTTACTCAGAGAAGCCAAGAAACAACAACAAGGAATTCCAGAGACAAACAGAAACTCATTAGTAGGCCTGAAGGTACTACCCCAGAAACTAACAGTTATGATTTGCAAAGAGTGCTTGGAAGACCGGGGGTTTGACACACTGCAGGGCTGATGGGCTGATGAGTCGCAGGTGTGTGTCATTGGCAGGTAACCAGGATCCATAGAGAAGGGAGAGAGATTGCCACACCCACAGCACACAGGCCCAGCAAGACAGACAAAACACACAAGAGGGGACCAGAGAATGGGGAAACAGAAGCAACAAACTGAGGCCACATTTACACATAGCCGGGTATTTAGAGAAACGGATATTTCCCCCCCTCCGTTTTCAATAATAACATCGTGCACACAACATC
>JAPMOB010220850.1:0-16781 GCA_029875015.1 Lepomis gibbosus | reverse complement strand
CCCCCCCTTTTATGGTTTTGCTGCCTAGCTACATATGATCACCATGGCGACGGAACACTCCTCACAGATGAAAATGTATAATGCCCCCAACAGGAGTAATCTAGGAGCACAATGAGAACATTAAGGTGAGGGTCTATATGGAGCTTATTACTGCTCCAACATGTTCATCATTTTGGGAGATAATTTTATATCCACATGGGTCTTCAAATGTCTCATCATGAGACATGCAGCCCCCCCCCCCACACCACCAACCTTAAAACAGAGACAAAATGTACTTCTACAGCAAGTGGTATGTTTTCAACATAAGATAATATTTGCTTTTTTGGATTTGTTATTTAAATTCAGCATTTCTGAATAGGTCTGATGCTAAAGTTATTATTAAAGTTGCAAACTATTACAAAGGAGAACTTTTAGTCCTTAAAGCGTTGTCTATTTCACATCATATGTTCAGTCTTAAATCTGCATTTGATCAGTTAGGCACTAACTTTGTCTGCAAACAACATACTGATATTTATTATAATCTCAGGGCCTTACCAGTTGTCAGGCTAAAATGTAAAGTTTGTCCTGGGGGTTTTGCTAGAGAAGAGACAATTGAGAAATTAAAAAAATGGATCACATGTTTGTTTTTTTTGCCCTGGCAGTGTGAACGTACTCAGCAAATTTCATAACAATCGGTATATTGCAAAATTGTGAAATACCTACTATCATGAGCTGGAAGCTAGTGTTTAGGGAGGGTATTTCATAGTCTGGGAGACCTCTGACGTCACAGTTTAATGACTAAAAGTTGAAGACACACCCAACACAGGTATCACTACAAAACTTGTGGGAATGTCTTCTTGACTTCTTCCCAGAATAAGCCTCGTAATCCCATCTGTCATTTGATATTTAGAAAAGACAGGGATGGTACCAATGTGCAATTCACATAATGTTATTTATCACCGCAATGATGTGTCTGGACTGACTGGCACTGACCTAATGTGTCTGATACATCCTGTTCTCCACATCAGCCAGCCTGAATCAGTCTGAATGATGACAAAGACGCAGGCATTTTGAAATATGTCCAACATGTAACAGGAAAACACCTCATCAACACCTGAGAAATGAGTAAAAACGATTTTGACTACGTCCTTAAATGGTGGATGAAAAAAACTGAATAGAGAGACCTAAAAACCCGACATGACTAATTCCCCTTCAGTTTCATTGGGTAAACATGTACTGCCTTACAAACGCAACATACAGTATTACAACTGAGTTAATACCAGAACCTGACTGACAACAACAACAAAAAAATTCAATAGAAATTTCTTTAAAAAAATGTGCAGTAACTACATTGCATCTGCAATCTGTAAACTCTGTACGCTGCAATTGCACATACTGCACTCTCTGCCATAGAGACAGAAAATTAGACAGCCAAAGCAATAGAGTTATCAACTAAAAACTAGCTGTGAGATAGCTACGGCTAGCTTAAGCTAAATTTAAATGTATTCCATTGTTAATTATTTATTATACTGACGTTAATTAATAACAGATGGACAGACACCTATCAAAACAAATATACATTTATTTCTATTTAACCATAAATGCTAAATAATGAAAATAACTTTTAATGTCTTTAACAAACTAGTTAAAATGGACAAGAAAGCTGTAAGAACACAATGTGTTTGTAGATGCTTCCCTCTGGCATTTCCTGATTATTCATCTTAAAACACTTTCACATTCATATTTTAAAACACTTTCTTCCCCTCAGCTTTACTGTTTCTGTCCTGTTATCTGCCTTTGTAAGACAGTATATATTAATGAAGCTAAAATCCAGCATCCTATTAGCTAATCCCTACAGTCCACTGCACACTTTAACAACCCATCTGCTTTCCTATAAAAATCTTAGTCTTCAAACTAACAAGGGTAAAGAATATTCTTGTACTAGAGCAGGTGGTACAGACACAGTACACCAGAAAGGTTTTTGTCAAACTAATGGGATAGAAATGGGTCACAGCATTACTTACAGTAGAAGAAATTGGCAGTCAGACTTTGTAATGGGAATACTGTAATCTTGCTGCGGTGTAGGGTATGTTTCCTCCAGCGGCCTTCAAAATAACCTTAAAAATATCAGATGTGTATGAAAAATGCTGTTCTTCTGACAAATGTTTGGAAAAAACACTGGCGTTGAAAATGTTGCAATCAACATGGTACAAAGTACCAGTTCAGATGAATCACTACTTAAAGCATGAACATACTGGTTCAGACTTGACTTTTTTTGCAATATTTCCATTGCAAGGTCTTAGGATAGAGTTGCTCACTTGTTATAGAGAAGGAGATGGAAGTATTAAGTTGAATTGTTATTAAATGTGTCCCTTTTGTAGACCCAGTAGAAGATATATCTGAGCTAGGATAAGGTCAAGGTGATTTGTCAAAAATGGTGAGGGGCTATTATTGTATAATTCCCTTTCCCCCACCTTTACTGCATCATATGCAGCCTTCATCATTCATGTTGTGTCTGTGAATAGAGGACCTTTCTGGAAAATTGAAAAAGTAATGTACTAGAGTGAATGTATAGACAACAAAACAATAGATTAGTCTGGTGTACAAAACTGAAGAGGAAATAAAGTTACAAACTAGAAACTGTCTTCTCTGCTGTCTGAAAGGTTTTCCAGGCAGCTGTGTATCATCCTTAGGCCACATCTACTCAAGAAGAGTACACATTTTCACTGAGAGACTGAGAAAGAGAATGAGTCATGAATCACAAGCACACAGGGATTCTCATTTGGAGGAGGGGGTTGTGGAGAGGATTTATGAAAGCAATTATTTTCATAGTAACTGAATAAAAGAGAAATTATGTACCTGACTAGACTGATGATGATGGAAGGACTTAAAAAGTTCCAAATGTCTTTACTCAAATACTTTCTTTTTGTATGAATTTAAAAATGTAATGTAATTTAATGTAATGCAATGAAAATGTTAAGTTAATGAAGTTCCAGAGATCTTGGTAAATTCGGGTATGTAAATCGATTTATTCTGCTACTGTTTGCCTACAAAAGTTTTGACGCTGATTCATGTCAGACAATAAGCAGCAGATGGTAAATTGCGACACCAAGTGGTCTTAATGTGAACAGTTTGTGAAACACTCTCCTTAGATACACGTTTCATCCAGGACAGTGACCCTCGCGGTGACATGAGCCAGGGATTCCAGTGTCGCGGGAACATAATCAAAAGGTCCTAATCAACACTGCAGGCTGCTTTATGTGCCACCGAAAATTATTGTTACCTCATGCACCAGAATTACCAAGCGAAGACGACATGTCTGTCAGGATTTCCTTTGACACCCGAGTTGGTGAGGTGTGACAGCTATGAGGCATGGAAAACATTAACAAACAACTAGATGTATAATAGATGGATAATAGGCTACATTTTATTGTTAGTTCCTTAGCATGTTTGAATTGGCGGTATGTTGCCTGTACGGTTTAGGCCTATTATTAAAGCTGATAGTGTGTTAACAAGACTGTGTGTACTGGGAATAAATGAATTAAACATACTGAAAAATAGACAATGAAGTGCTGCTTTCCGCAACACATTTTTTTTTAGTTTTAAATCTACCTATTCTCAGGTCCTCAGAAGTCCGACCTTACAGGAAGCACTTGAATTCCGCTTGAACTCTGGGAAGCGGAGGCGCTCTCTTTGAAGTTGAGGCTGCACCCCTGAGGTAATTTTTAAGGTATTGCAAAAAACGTTTTTTGTATAATGGCTTTGTATATTAAAGCCTAGACATGGGTCAAAATAACTCGCTTGGTAGGCCTACAAAATAAATACCTTTTTGAACCGCGAAAAAATACGGTCAAAAGTTGGCTACAGAAAGTTATGCTAAACCTGTAACATTCCAGAGTGGTTTTGCTAAGGCCGTTGTGCGTAATTGCGACGGCTTTAGCTAACTTTAGTTTTAAACTAGGACTCTAGACAAACCGGTAAATCTGTGTGGGTAAATTTAGTAGGCTAGGCTATATGAAAAATGTAGGCTAAGTAGCTTAATTGCAATTCCATGTCATTTCCAAACTAGTGTCACTTCACACACTGTTACATTGTTGCAGACTCCGTTTGCATGTTAACATCCTAAATCGAAGTGCTATCAGTTTTCTTTGCAAAAATAGAATAGAGAAAAGATTAAAATTAATGTTCACTCAATTCAAGAAAATTATAGCACATTATAACGAATACACCTTCACCAAAATGTGAATGTGGTTCACTCACCAGAATGTTTCCTATCAACTCTGTTGCAATGTGATACCCAGGAGTATCACATTGTCCTGCAACGAGATAGGTTGCTATTGCTTGTAGGAAGTGGGTATTTCGTCTTTTATATTTGCCTAGTCATATATGGATTAATGCTGTCATTTATAATATGCCAGAGAGCTCAGTAAACCAAATGTTCCATCATAGATACAGGGTAAACTGTTTAACAGCCGGTAGAGCTGTTAAGGGTAGGCCTATTATACAAATTATTTATGTCCTCTGGGAAATCCAATATAGTGACTTGTCTTCCTATTGATATATAGAGTATAGGCTTCACTGAGTTTATCTTTCCAGAAGCAGTGTACATTCATCATGTCTGTTGGCTTGTGCTTGGCCTTGATGTTAAACCATTAAAAGTGATCAGACAAAGTAGTCCTGTTTAAAAACCTCATTAGGAAATAAGACACCAACACAATGCATCTCAAGCAGTTATGCATAAAAGATTTGCTGATAAACACACTCTCACAGCGCAATTGCATGCAAATGCAGGTAATAGACAAAGCAACACGAAGCTGCTGAGCAAGCAAATACATAGAAGATTATATTATGGCCGGAAGCAAATGAAAGGATCTATATATACAGACAGGCGCTTCCACGCTGGGTGGAGTGGTGCACTGAATGGTTTAATGAGAATGAAAATTATGTGAGCGTACACAATGGCCTCCACAGTCACCAGATCTCAATCCCAGCAGAATACCTACATGAGATATACAGAAAATATTGTTTGTAAAATTGCAGGTAGCATAGCCATGTCTGTCAGTTTGAAAAGTGTTGAAATAACTGCAAAAATAAGACATGCCTTAGTGGTATCACTTTGTTCTGGCACAGAGCTTGTTGATCAGATGCTTGTACATATTCTGTAATAACAATATTAAATAGAAACAGAAATGACAAGTGACCTAATTTTATCGACTCATCTGTTATCTTGCATTCTCTTTCATTTATCTATACAGGTGTCTAAAACTATGTATTCAAAACTATGCTCATTGCTCTATCTGTTTAACAGACCCATGAGCGATTTTGAGGAGACAGACTTCTTTTGGGAGTCTTGGACTTCCCCGGGAAAAAGAAAAAGGAAAAAGCACTCCAAAAAGGACAAAAAATGCCTAACACAAACCAAAAAAAATGATGAGAGCGTCCAGAAGAAAAAGAAAAAGAAAAACTTCAAATTCAAAGAAGCAATGAAGGGGATGAAAGAAAAGAAAAAAGAAAAGAAGAAAAGCAGATTGCCTTTCGAACTAGATAACAGTTTTGTTTTCACACAGGGCAGTGTTGAACAAGCAAAACCTACCATGAAGCCTGAAACATCAAATTCACACAACAATGACAAGCTAAAATTGACTCAAGACTCCAAGAAGAAAACCAAAAGAAAAAAGAAAGTGGCGTTTGACTTATCACCAGGCTACATCCGCGTCAAACGCCCTAAATTTGGCTCGTCATCTCTGCAGTGTTCCAGAGAGAGCACCCTCTCAGAAGCGGTGAGAGATGGGGAGAGCTGTTCACAGGTCACGGTGGCAGGGCACAGCCTGACACAAACACAGGATAATGACTCCCAATGCACCAGCCAGGATATAAACAGCCAGGACCTGTTTATCACCCAGAAGACATTCAGAGCATCGCCCCCCGAATCTTCCAGTGGTGAAGTCAGTGACAAAGCCGTCACTACAATTCCTCAAATGTTCACGCAGCAGGTTGAGAATCTTGAAGGATCATACAAATGTCCACAAGAATCACATTTCCATTTCCAGCATCCCAGAAAGCCAAAGACAGTACAGGTACTTCTCACAGATGAAGAAGAGGAGTTCAACAAAGCCCATCAGAATCCCAAGAAGGGAAAATCCTTTCAGACACAGATGGAGCTAAACGCAAACCTTACTAAGGAGAAAGAATTATGTCCTGTACAAATAAAGCAGCGTGTGGTGAATCCTTACCCGGCTGTGCCAATTGATGTAAATCCCTCCCAGGATGTTGTAAAGTCAAAGAAACACTTCTGTACTTCAAGCCAACGGTCCATGACTAGCACTTCCACACAGACAGAAAACTTCTTTACTACTGAGCTCTGCTCATACCTCAACTTCTGCCAAAAAACTAGAGTGACTTTGCACTTTGAGGACTTGAAACCGTTGGACCTGAGCCTGCAGCAGAGAGCCAGAAGAGATCTGAACCTGCATCATTCTTTGAACATGACGGAGGAAGAGATAAAGAAAGAGCCTCCAGGTCCACACCCTAGGTCTGCAAGCACACAAAGTAAAGGTGAAACAACTCTGAGCCCCCTGTCAGAGTCCGAACCCAAGTCTGTAGACACGACAACCTCCAGTGAGGACACCGAGCCCCCCTGTCGCACTGGCAAGCTGGACCTGACCCAGGTGGTGCACTGCAGTCACACTAGCCCACACAGCCTTCAAATATCTTGTATCTTTATGTTTTGCACAATCCACAATTTTCACACATTTCATCATTTTTTGTCAGGATTCAGTCAGACCTTTTTGTCAAATGCCTACTAAATACATTTTCAACAAGGCTGGCAACATTCTAGATTTTTCTTACTGTCAACCAGTCCCATGAAAAGACCCACCAACACTGAATTGATCCTAGAACAAGTACTGTTTGTAAGTCTGATGCATCTGAGCCATAAAGCTCCATTGTTTCCAAAAAACTATTAAAAACACCTCAGTGAGTCACACTGTTGCACAGGGTGACATGTACCTTCATTACCATGAACACACACACTGGTGCTGCACAGTAAATTCTAGCTAGTGCACCAAATGTGTTTTAGTCCATTGCTAAAAATACTCACCACCAAATGCACTATTTCAGTTGTAGGCAAATAGTAGCCTGTGGGCCATATATGGCCCTGCAAATCTGAAGTTTCCCTTTTAAAGGTTGCATTAAAACCATTACGCGATTCTTCGTTAATGCTGTAGGCAATAATGGAAATATAAAGCTCATGGAAATCCAAATAAATCTAAATAAATATGACCTAGTACCATCTCTCAAACACAAATAGGTGGCAACAAAAGAACATCCATTCAACCGTAGGGAATCATCATATAATGTGTGTAGTCATGTAGTGCAACATGACTCACATTTGCATAAATGAGTCGTTTTCTGCCAAATGAGTATTGAAATAGGCCTTTGTGCCTCCGTCAGTCCTCACTTACTCATGGGTGAAATGACCTCTGCCCTCAGACACAATCCTGAAACAACCAATTTTCTAAATTAGTTTTATGTTTAAATTAAATAAGATACACAATGAACAATGCTGAGAAAAAAAAAACTAGGCCAGGTTTGAACCCCACCGCTGACCCCTGCATCATTTACTCCTGTATGAATGAGATTTCTAATGAAAAGGGTTTTGTGTTAATAATTTGAATAATTTGCAAAAAGTGTCAGTGTTCAGTAACAAAATGACATTTTGTTTGACTTCAGGTCAGAGCAGTCCAGATGAGACTCAACGAGTCCTTCTTTTTCAAGACAAAAGGAGAGGGACAGTCTCCCAGACCGGCGTCTCCACTGATGAAACTGGTTCAGAGCAGAGAGGTGAAAAGCAGGAAGGGCCACTGAGGTCTTATAGAGGGATGGAAATGAAGGTTTCTATACGCTAACCTGCTGTCACATTGTTACTTTTTCTGCTAGACTCCCTTGAAAGTCTGGAACATTGTCTTGGGTTAAAGAGCAGCCAAGGACCAGATCAGTAGAAAGGTGTGATGTAAACAGTGGCCGTCAATCCCTTTATGATAAACAGTAGAAAGGTCTAATAGTCATGATGGATTTTATTCTGAACATGAAAAGGAAAAAAAGAGAAAGTAAATGTATTCCAAAATGAACTTCTGGAGAAAACTGACATATTCTTGTTGTAGTAATGATGACTTTATGTATTTGTCAATTGTTTGAATTTTCAAGTTAGGCTTTCATTTAAATTGTTGCTACATGGTTCAAGTGCACACAGGTTGTTTGTGTTCATCCTTTAAATATCAGTTTCAGTGACAGCTTTTTTCAATGTTTTTAGCAATCTATGACATCAAATTGTAATTCATAACTTTGTTCGTTATCTGTTCTGTATGAAAGCAATCCTTCAATCAATTAAAGTTTATTTATTGCAAAGAAAGTAGTTTACTTAATGTATAATCTGTGCCATATTTGAGTTTTAACAGTGTTTTTCCAAATCACACAGTGAAGCTTCAATGTAATATTATCTTTATTAATTTCACCTCTATAGCAATGTAAATAAACATTTGTCACATGACAGATAAATACTGCAGTAATTTTGGACCAAACAGTGTCAACTACATCCACTTCAGAATGGCTGACATCACACTGTAACACCCAAATGTTCAGGATTCATTGCATTACTTTGACAAAACTTGCCAGGAGCTTGTTTTGTAATTGTTGTGACTGTAATATATTACTGTAGTCTTTTAAGCCAGGCGACTAAGAGTATTCAAAAGAAAAAAATCTTTATGTATATTATTGCTTAGTAATTTAAATCCACCTATGGTTACTATCAAAATTAACAAGAGTTTAGAAATAGATTTTTTTCCTGCTCTCACTCTGTCAGCATGCCCTGTCTAGTTCTGCCTCATGGAGAAAACAACATTTTCTCCTGCTGACATGACATCTAGTTTTACCTTTTATTACCTAAGAAACAAAATGGGTCCAAAAATGCTAGGTCCGCCCCCAACAAGTAGCTGAATAGTGCTCAAGGTCTGTTCAGGACAGAACAGAGGCAGAACAGACTAGTTGTGTCTAAACAGCTTGATCCCAATCCAGCTCCAGAGGTGGAAGAAGACGTAGACGGGGATGGTGACCGGCAGCAGCAGGCTGTAGAAACACAGACTGCTGCTGCTGGTGCAGCCTTGAGGAAAGTTCTCATCCACTGCAGCAGAATAGAACAAACCAAAGAGAGACACTATCGGGACTAGCCCCACCATCACGGACAGGGTGAACATTCTTGCAGATGGGTTCTGACACAGGGTACGACTCTAGTAAATAAATATCTGAGGATAAGTTCTCACTGTGCAGCACTGCAATCTTCCAGTGACTGTTACATAAGTACTGTCTCTTTCAGTCTTTAAAACACAACAACGTCCAGTCAGATTGGCTTGGGTCGGCTTAGGTGCGGTTCCTGGAGTTTCTACCCTTGCGCTGGTGTGGTGGAGGTATCGGTGTCTTTCTGCATGAGCCTGGCTTCCTGAGGGATCATGTTTGGGATGCCACCAATGATTGGATAGGCGATACCAAGCTCCTCGTTGATCAGCTCATTGGTTTTAGCCTCGTATCTGGGGAGGGACAAGAGCTACATCATTCTTCTACAATGAACAAGAAAATGAATCTTTAATTTTTTTCAACTGAAAACTGAAGTCGTCATCTTTCCTACAACACCTGGCAACTGTGTTTAAATATGCTGTTAATAAATGCAGCGATGCCCTTTAGACAGGGAAACAGATTATTAAATCTGTGTTTAGACACGGTCACATGCTTTTGATAGCAGAGAGAGAGAAAACAGAGCCACAGATGTTCATTGATTTGGTGATTTGTAAGAGGGGGGAAAGCGCTTTATGAGGTGGAAATGCATTTAAAAGTCGAAATTTTAACATGAATGAAAAACCTGCTTCATTATGTGTACTGTAGTAGAGTCATGTAACGTATTGAATTGGCTATATGACACTGAAACATAAAAAAAACCGTGGGTGCGAAATAAAGGGTCGTTGGTGCCTGAAACGTCCAATGTACGATCGTAAAGTAAGACCTTGAAGTACGCAGACAATAGAATGAAATGTCTCGCGTCATCGCGGCTTTGTGATACAACTCCAATGACGTAGCAATAAACCACAATTTTAGAGATGGGGCGGATGACCCCGAAGCTCCCAAAGCTTGTTTCGATCGACTGATGACGTCCGAAGCTTCAAACGTCACTAGTGCGTCAGAGAGTGCTCCAAACGATGAGGTCGGCACATGAATGGGACGTGAAGACAAGAGGATAATGGAGAAATGTTGTGACGTGCTAGAAAAACACAATCACAAGTAACTAGTATGAGAACCCTGATCATGAAATGTTACAGAAAAATCAACCATACAGCACTTCTGAGCCAAAGTATACAAATTTATAATAACACGCGGGCTTCTTGGAAGTTTATTGCACACAAATGAGACAAACTATAATTTATAATCAGCGACGTGTTGTGCTCCAGTCTGAACGGCTGCTGAGTTTGGCAAGTCAATAACAGTTAGATGTCACTGTGCTCGTTGAGTTTGAAGCCCCGAAGCTTTGAATCTTTTTTCGGCACACACAGACAGATAACCCAAAAGCTTCAGAAGGCTTCATCCGCTCATCATCATCTGCCTAAATCACTTTGCCCGGTTGTATCTGTCCACCTTCCTACCTCAGTGGCTTCTTGGACAGCGGGCATACCAGGAACTCCAGCAGGGAGGTGTCAAAAGGCTGCTGCACTTCGTCCTTCACGCCTGAGAGGCTCCTCACCGACACCGAGGCGGCTGTCACCCTCTGTTTTAAGGGAACGGGCTTCCCATGGTGGTGAACACGAGCTGTTTCTGTCACCAATCTACCCAAAACACTCCGAAACATGACCAAAACTGCTCAACAAACTAGCGAACTCTCCCCGACAGGAAGCGCCTGTACAGAAACTGTGCAACCGAAATATGAGTCCTCTTCCTGTCAACTGAACACAGTGGCATTGGTTCCACGTGTTAACTTCTTTCGCAGCCCCCTTTCAAAAATATTTAACACCGATGTAATAGCTTATCTCATAAACTATTTATGGTCGCATATATAATATCAGATATAATTGTTATTATAGTCATAACAATGACTTGGAGAATGTCTGTTCCTACATTTGTCCGTATGGTGGCAGTGTTGCGCTGTTGAGTTCAGTGAAGTTAAACTTCTGTGTGTGATTTGCCCAAACTATGAAACCGGGTTCAGATACGACTATGAATAGCATTAATTTGTTCAGCTAGACTACAATAGACACCGCATTCATTCCATCCATTGCTTTCATTAATACATCCCACCTTAGTGAGTGCACTTTAGCCTCGGTGAGTAATATAGCAGTTATACAGCATTGTGTTCCATTTTCTCATAATAATACTAATAATGAAAAAAATCACTATACTAAATCAGTTGTATTAAGTGGAAGAAACTAATGGAGGTACATATTTTGTGAGTTTTACATCAGTCACTGTTTGAACTGTATTTTCATTTAAGCCCCAAAGACATCCTGAGCATGATTTCCCAGAAGATTATATCAATACAGTATTAAATATTGTCAGCGTCCCTGTGCCAGCCACTGCAGAATGCATTCCCACATCCATATGGCTGAAGATATTGCTCTGAGACTTTCTTGGCAGGGCCCCAACTTGTTTTAAAACTGCTTCTAGCTGTAATATATCCCACTGCTTGGTGCACGACAGACCTGCTAATATAGTTTTTTTCTCTTTTTCTCCAAGCTGCCAGGCCTTGAATACACCAGTATAGAGTTGTAGCTGTGTACCTGTTTTCGTTGGCTCTGTTTACTCATGAGAGGTATCCATCATCTCTGACATATCCCACAGAGCACTGGGGCAAACACTGAACGAAGCCAAAATGTTCAAGCCAAAATGTACCGCAAGATGCTGTAGCAAAAATCATCAAATCCTTTTAAGCGTGAAACTGAAGTGGTCACCAGATATAAAGCAAGGAGTGACATACAAGATGCTTTTGATTTACAGTTAGTGCAACAGTGCACAGCTATCACACCAAGGCCAAAAAAACAGTGTTTTCTTCTGCAGATCCAAATCACACAAGTAGGATCATTCCTAAGTCCTAAAGGTCTGATCTAATTTAACAACATTACTGTTGTACTGAGCTAAGACTGGATTACTGTCATTTTCAAGCCATGTTTCAGACAAAGATATACAGGAACTTTCCTGTTTTCTTCCAAAAGTAAGAACCGACAGCCATTTAAAATCAGATACATGTTTGTAAGAACATGACCTCAGTCCAGAATCCAGTCTTGGAGCATAATCTTCTTAAACAGTACAAAATGTGGTTCATTTCATACAATGTGAACCACAAAATGTCTAGATAAGCATAGTATATTTTTAGAAATTTATTTTCATTACTTTTTAAAATATTTCTGTTTTTAGCAGTTTATTATCACACACAATTTCCCACAAGCCAAAAATATCTGTGGTTTAAACACCACCAGGTTGTCAGATATGTCTTATAGACAGTAGAAAAAGTAAAAAGGTTTACAAGATGTCATTAGAAGAGGGCGTTGGTGGATCTCACGGATCTGGCCGTGTTCGCATCATAATATTCAGACCGCAAGTGCAAGCAGGTGAGTGAGAAAAAAAAACACAAAACTCTGTTTGAGTCCGGCTTCCTGTTGAACTTTTGAGATATCATGGGCAAATGGGAGGTGTGTGAATGGAGCATAAACGGGAAACCAACAGATGGAATTATGTATTTTGAGAAATGCTATGCTGTCGTAGTAACAAACACAGAGGTAAAGTCATTGTACACAACCTGCTGAGCACTAAACAGCAGACAGACAAAGTGGGCAACTAGCTGATGAACACAGCGGAGCATTTGGTAGCTAAAGAGCCGGCTGCATCCCTCAGGTGTTGGTGGAGACCAAAACTAAAGCTAAAAGTAGACTGAATGTTGTACTTGGAAATAAGCCATTGTTTGCTAACACGTTTCAAAAAGGTAATTTTAATTAAGGTGTTGTCTTTGTTTCTGTTGCCCCCATGTGGTCAAAAAATATGTTAATGTAAGTTTAAAGTTACAGAGGGTAGCAATAGCAAGTGCTGAAGTTGATGCTCATTAATTCCAGAATATAATAAACCAGGAGAAACATTTCACATGTTCAGAAAGACTGATGAAAGAACCCCACAGTGAGAGATAGTAGTAGAGTTGAAACTGCCTAGCCCGGAGGTGACGTCAGGACTTCAGCTCTCTGTTCCGCTGCACCTTCCTCCTGTCAGTCCTCTGCTCTATGATACACTATATGGATTCTGTGTTAGGCCAACAGCTGCAATGGATATGAGGTCTATGAAGTACACAATTTGATGCTGCGTTTGCCGTAATCATGTTGCTGCACATGTTGGGGATGATGCTGACTCGAGTATGAGTCACTGCTATGGTCTGATGGGTTGACTTCAATGACAAATACCAGGGTACAGTAACTGTGGACTGTTCTGGTTTCAAGCCATCAGTCACAGTGCCCTGACCAATATCTCAAATATCTGAAAAAACTTGACAGGGAGTACGTCCAAAAAAGCCTTCACGCTTCCTCGGTGACAGCGCAGCCCCCTCACCAACCGGCGGCTCGGACTTGGCAAGGAAGTTAGCGGGTCCCTGCCAGGGTTGTTACAACACTAATAACTTCTAAGCTTCGTGGGCAGGGGAAAGGAATCTCTCATAATCTCTCTGCTATTGAATGCAGCTCTGCACAATGTTGCCTTAAATTGGCTCCGTGCATCAGACCTTCATGGATGTGTGCACAAGGCCACACGTCCCAGTTTGTGATATTGTTTGTGTTATATTTTCCACCCATGGTGTGTTTTCTGTTTGCAAGAGCTCCTCGGAGACAGGGAAGCGATGCACAATTCACAGCAGCTCCTTTTCATGCCTGTCTGTACTTCCCTACAAGTGGGAGAAAGAGCCGTGCTTGGAAGGCAGCAGAGCAGGCGTCGCGGCACTCGGCAGCGGCTGAGTGGGGGGGCTTTTCGTGGCCTGATTGGTGTCTTTCTGACAGATTCTTCATCAAGCCCACTCCTCCCAGTGATATTTGACAGAGCTTTCATCAATCCCACACCTCTGCTGACCTTCTCAGAGCCAGTCACCTGTGGACAGATACAAGAGATCTCGGTGGAGGCTTCTTTGGCTGCTTCAGGCTGCGTTTTTCAGGTTTGCTCTCCCGGTTTGTAGTGAGGAGACAGTGACAGACTCGACAGAGCTTTCACAGCCTGGTGGTGATATTTGATGCTTCTTTCATTCTTCGTTTTTTTTTTTCTCCAGGCAACTGTCATGGTGAATGGTGTTCTATTCTGTGTGTTTTATAGCGATAGAGTGAATCCCTCAAGGATGCACACCTTTGCAAAGGCTTTCACTGCATAATAGAACTTTCACTCATTAGTCTAATTACCACTGACCCATATACAGAGTTTATGGTAATGCCAAATTATCCCTCCTCAGTTTCTACTATATTAACAGTAAGTAAAAGCCTTCATTTCACTAACAAGTCAATTTCATACCTGCCCCTGGACTCAGCAAGCTGAAGTTATGTTTGCCTAACTGCAATGACAACTAATACTTTTAATGTTATCTACGCTCTACACACAGACCTAGAAATATTAATATAACAAAATATTAATATAATGTATTCTTGTGTTCCCTACATGTGGCCCAAAGGAACTTATCCCACAAAATGAGAATCTTTGTGGGAAATTGAATGGCGCACGGGAATTCAATGTCATTTCATTCTGAGTTTGAGTTCTGATAGTTTCCTTGCTGAGCTTGGGTTTCATCCAATTAGAAACAGGAGATTAGGCTTTTTTTTCCTGCCAGGAGAGCTTTCATTTCCATGCTGAAATATTGCTGATGTAGCATTTGCTGCCTAATCTGATAATCAGATCCCCAAGGACTCCCTTCCCCTCCCGCCTTTCTTGTCTCCCACGGACCGTTAATCCTCCTCTCTCGTGCCTTTCCCTCCTCTGCACCCCTTATCTTCTTCTTGTTTCTACTTTTCTTCCCCTCCATCCCCTCCCTTCTCTTTTCATCCCGCACTTCTTCCCTCTTCCAGTCAACACGTTGCACTGCCAACAACGTTGAAGAGCTATGCTCTAGCTAATGCGCCTGACTGATGGACAGGCACAGATCCAATGAAGCGTTGCCCTTCGATTAGGCCTATGTGGTCACCCGGCAACAGTGTTAACGAAGTGTACCCTTCAATTAAGTCTCAGCAGAAGTGTGAGCCAATGAGGCTTGAGCAAAGGTTGACGCTGCATCATTACCGCTCCTTTCTAGGCCCCAGAGTGCCTCGCTGGCTTTAATCACCCAGTTGCCATTAAGTGCTACATTGTTGCGTTGCCGTGTGTGTGTTTATTATTGGGCATGCTCACGGCTCATTGGACGTGCAGGCTTTACAGTGCCTTTGATGTTATGAGAGGCTCTGAGACTTGTTTATGAGGTGTTCATGGCAACTCCCTCTAACAATATAGGTGCAGGGTTTCAGCTTTTATGGCAAGTCATGCATGGAAATGCTTTATCGCTTATGGAGACAAAGCGTAAAGCTGTTTTGATGCCTGGGCATACTCATGCATCACTGTAATCCTTTAAGAAGGCACTGTGTTAAAGGATGGATTTCTCTTTAGTGAAGACGCATCCTCTCTATAATGGTATCTATTAAAAGGGGGGGAGGCAGCAGGGGAAAGTGAATTAAAGAGAGGGAAGGAAGAGGTCTAGGCGAGGAGGAGTGAGAGGGAGGACAGTAGAGAGGATAAAGACAGAGTGAATGAGTGCATCTGAGAGGAAGAAAGAGTCCATCCAGCTCCTGAGTGGGCTAGCGAGAGAGTAGGATGTTGCCTGGAGGTGATAATTAGTGTATACTCGGAGGTTGTGAGGCTGCAAAGGCCCACACATCTGCCCCCAGTTTAGCTGAACTACAGGAGACAAACTGCACAAGTAAAAGTTCACAGTTTTTCTTTGGTCTGCAGTGTTTTATACTGATCAGCGTGGAAAATCTATTCAGACCATCAGACCAAGAGGCTAAAAATCCTCCACTGTGTTTTTTTTATGGTTAGCATTTCAGAGGTGGTTTTCAATCGAAGTCCAAGTCAAGTATGAGAAAGTTGACAAAGACAAATCCTTGTCAAGTCAAATCCCACGACCAGCCAAGTCTAGAGTGTCAAATCAAGACTCGATTGAGAGACGTCCATGTCAAGTCTTGGTCAACAAACTGCAATTCAGCAGAAAGTTTTTCAGGTCTTGAATGCTGACCATTTAAGCTCTTATAGTGCTTTCTAGATCATTTTAATTTAATAATAGTTAATAATAACCATCTAGTTTGGCAGTGCATCAGTTGAGAATTTGAGACTGGAATGTTGTTACTTTTAAGTGTTAAGTCTCACAGCAGTGAAGTTAAGTATCCATTTTGTAGATTACATGTGTACCTTTAAAGTAACTACTAATTTAAAAAGCTTGCTAAAATGTTTAAATCTGTACCCAAAATAATCTTCAATTAAAAGCTTTATAGACCTTTTCTGTAGGTCTGTTTAGGGAGGCATCTCAGCAAGATTAACAGTGAGACACATCAATGGTTTCTCTTCGAAATATTTGATAAAAGCCCAATATTCCTCTGCTAACTGATCTGCAGACTGATATACGAGTTTCTCTACAGCACCATACATTTGTGATATAAGAATTTGATATCATATCAATGTTTGTTACCCCCAAATATATAAAAATAGTGTTAAAATGAGAAAGTCATGGTAAT
>JAPMOB010220849.1:0-16753 GCA_029875015.1 Lepomis gibbosus | reverse complement strand
TGTGTGTGTGTGTGTGTGTGTGTGTGTGTGTGTGTGTGTTTTAGCTAGGCTCTGGTAATGGCTCATTTGACACCACTGTCGCTTTCAATGTAAGAGAGGAAGAGAAGAGAAGGGAAAAATGAGACAAAGAGAAACAGAATGAGATGTGGAGAGAAGGAAAACAGGCAGAGGAAGCGAGATTAGATTTGCTTCATTCTGCTCATTTAACGTGCATTAGTAAATGCTGTAGACATGTATGCAACTTGCTTTGTACATCGTTTAATGCCTCTCATTATTATAAGAGATTTTGTAGCACACACGCTAATGTAGCCAAGCTGAGTGTGTGTTTGAGTGTGTACGTGTACGTCCGCTGCAGTGCAGTCAGAGGTGTGTACACAGAGGCCAGCAGCATGTGACTGCCAGTCATATGACTCTTTCGGGAACTCGTGATCGAGCCGCACTGCAATCATTCCCCCCTCCCTCTCCCTTTCTCCACCACTCCCAACTTCATCTCTCTTTAATTTCTGCAGTGTTCTTTTCCCTCCTGGAATACATCCCTTTCTTTCCTGGATCAGATTTGTCTTGTTCTCTAGCTTTCTTTTCTTGCATTTTTGTAGCACCCCTGCCCCATTTTCTTTTATTCACTATTAACTCTTATTCCTCATTGTTTCCGACCCTCTGTGCTTTGCTCTTGCTGTTGAACTCTCTTAAATAAATTCCTCTGAGTTGACAAAAAAGAGGGAAAAAACAGCCATCATGTGATAGAAGTCACACAGTAGCTGGCAAAGCCCTAACGATGCAGAATGCACCAAAAATATTGACATCAGCTCAGGCAACACACACACACTGACCCCTCTTACATTTCTTTATGCATTATGTTGTGTAAGAGCTCACTTTATATAAATGACACACACACACACACACACTGAATAACTCTGCAAGTTGAGCAAACAGTCAATCCAATTCTCAATGCCACAGTGTCTTAAGACAGCAGGAGCATGTGTTGGTGTGTTTCTGTGTGACGGCAAGATTACGGACATGATAATGAGGCAGATGGACAGACAGAAGAGAGACGGTGGGAAAATACAAAGAGCAGACAGAGAAAACTTAGTCAGCAGATTAAGACACAGGCCAAACAGGGAGCTAAAAGATGGGTGAAACAGGCAGGTGAGATGGAGGCAGAAGAGGGAAGGTGAGGGAGAAAGACAGACAGGAGGGACAGAGTGAGAAACTATGAAGAGAGGTTGACAAGGAGAAAAGAGAACTAAAAGAAAGAAAGGGTGGAGGTAGAGAGAATGAAGAAGGGGCAGACAGGTAAAGAAAGAAAGTTAGAGTGATTTATAAAAGATTTTAGTGATAATGTAGGAAAGATGAAGCCAAACATAATAATGTACAGAAGCAGAGGAGAATAATAAAGGGGACAGTATTAAGAGAGACAGAAAAACAGAGAGAGTAGAATTCACAATTAGAGACGGAAAATACAGAATCATAGGACATTTTAGAGAGGGTGAGACTAGAGCAGGTCAGACAGACAGAGAGAGAGAAAGACAGACAGCGAGTGACGCGGCTGTCATGTGAGGATAAAAGAATGCCATGTGCTGTTATTGCTGAGGCTATTATTATTAGAGATAAGAGGACCAGAACAAGCATTCAGGGTCAGACAGGAACAAAAAGCAGCTTTATGAAAATATTATGCTTGTTATTCAAAAGTGATGACCGTCTTGCTGGGGAAAAAAAATAAAATAAAAAAATCAGCTGCCAGGTGCAGTATAGGAGAGCCCAGACACCCAGAGCTGGCAGTCTAAAGACATAATTGACATGTTTGAAAGCGATTGTTGCACACACCCTGATAAAGACTGCTAAGCTGTAGTGAAACGCTTCTTATCATCATGCCTCACTAACTGAAACGGGTGTGTTAACAATCAAAGCTGAGTCTCATGCACTCAATGACACACAAATAACCTGTTTGACATGGAAAATCGATCATAAGACTTTTCGCCATCCACTGAGTCATAAGAAGAATGGACCTTTTGTTAGAGAAACTGCAGAGAAAATAAAACTTCACATACGGTAGTAACAAGCACTCATTCAAGTTTTTTTTGTAAATTATTATTATTATTTTTTTTTAAAACAACTGAATAGACTTTTGAATCCTATAAGACTATGGAAACATTTTGGGAGAAAAGAAATTCTAAAAATGAATCCCCTTTAATATAAACAAGACATTAAATAACTAAATAAACTTTTGATTCATAAAAACAAAACAAAAAAAACAACACCACCACACCCACAAACATGTTGTCCACACAGGACACATTCCCTGCCTTCCAATCTTGATCCCTCGGTCAGATGCTGTTCACTGTGGGGCAGTGAGACATCCTGCAGGGTAAGGTGCAGCTTGTGTCCTCTGATCATCATGAAAACAGTCACATGGCTTCTGTTGCATGTCACGGCTCTGTTCTCTGACACTCTGTTTGTGCCTGTCTCTCCACTCTCTTACCTTTGCTCATCTATTCTGACTGCCTGTAAGCTTTGAAGGTCAAGCGGTTGGCCAACTTTTAAAACCTTTTAAATTCTACCCAAGATTGAATTAAACATAACAAATAAACAAAAAAACAACAACAACACACAATTGGTACCTGTGACTGAATAAAGCTAATCAAGTACCATCAATCAAGTATAATAACTGGGCAGGTTAAGAAAGGAGGAAACACAAGAGTAGCTGTGCAGGAATATAAAATTCGACCATGTTCGGCCTATATTTTCACATCATATTCCCTATCAAGGAAATATTTTAGTTTCAGACTTTTAAATAGGACCTGCAGCTACTATACTACATCAGCTAAGCACTGATATTACAACAAGACCTGGAACATCTTTTCTTTACCATCTACAAAACCAAGTAAAGGTTTCCATGACAACATACACACACAAAACAAACTTGTGACTCACAGTGATGGGGGTTTCCTCCGTGCCCCTCTTTTTGGCACTGGAGTCGAAGAGGACATTTCTGCCGCGTCTCTCACAGTCCTGGTACACAATCAGCCTGATCTGACTGGGCTCCAGCTGGGGGATTGGCCAGCTAGATGGACAGAAGAATGGACAGAGGTGAGAGGGATCAAAAGAACTGAAGACAGGTGAAGCAAAGTGACACAGAAGAAAAGAGGATGGAAGGTCAGAGGGGGGCAAAAAATGATTATTACAAATAAAACAATTAAGTGGCAGAGATCTGGGAGATGAAAAAGAGTGGGGAAAAGTGAAGAAACATCTTGCATGTTCTTTAAATATTTTTCACAGATTTTAAGTGTTTCTTCCAGGAAATTTGCACATTAGAGACGATGAGGTCATGCTCAGTAACAACATGACATTGTCCATACAATTCTTTACTTGTCTTGACAACAACTACTTGACAACTACTTGTCTTTGTTGTCTTAACAACAAAGAATAAAAACTCTTGTTGCTACAGGAAACTTCCTAACAACCTCCTACATGTGACGAGGCAAACATTTTGTCACTCTCCTGTCATTTAACACATTACTAACAAGGAAAAGCTCTACATTGATTCTTTGGTCAGGGTCTCCGATATCCAATTGCGGTTGCTCTCTGTTAACTGCAGAATAAAGAACTGTGTATATTAAAAACCTGACTATTTGAGATTTAAGAAATTATCATTATTCCTTCAAATTCTATCAAATCCTGGTACCTACTTTACCCACAATGCAACTCAACCACTGACAGTGACGTTAAAGGTCTGCATTACTGTGTTATGCTTGTAGTGGCTAATGTAGCCTCAAGTCTTGAGCAGAGATGAAGAGCTGGCTAAAAAAGTTTAATGGTATTTATCAGATTTCTTGCAGAATCATTCACAAACAGAGTTACAGCACATGCTTCTCTCAAATATGCAGTAGCACTCCAAGACCAGTACACAGGCTCTGATTTAAAAATAATATTTTGAGTTACTAACAAGGTACCTGTCAGGTGTTTATATGGCCAGAGAATGGGCTGAAAAAGTAAAAAAAAAATTACTTGGAAATAAAAAAATAAATTAAATCTCTTTAAAGATCTCTTTAAGCAATCGTTCCTCCCAGAGGGCATGGCAGAGATCCGTGCCATTCACCCATCTCATACCTTAATCAGTAGGGAGCAACAAAGATATGCCAAGGCCACCTACTACCCACTCCACACACTCACTCAGCTGACTTTATCCAATACAGCAAAGACATGTAATGAAATATTACCCACTAACCCTGGAAATATTTGCCTGTGCTTAAACCTAATTCGTTAGCAGGCCTCCTGCTTTACATTCATACAGTTACACATTCAGTCAAACAGTACCACCACCAGACACCACTGATACTTTGCTCAAGGCAATGAGCCTTCTTCTACAGAGTTAAGAGCCCCTGTATCATCCATTGTGTGTCCCAAAGCTGTTCTCAACAATAATACATTTTTAAAACTCAGGTGGAAAAAGGACATGTCACTGCTCTAAATGAAACTTAAGTTGATTCATTAATAGTGTTTCCATCAGCGTTTTTATGCAAATTTTGGAGTATCACATTAGAGAAGGTTGATGGAAACACTTTAGCTGTTTTTTGTCTTTTTCAAAAATAGTTAACTAACTATATGGGAGATGGAAACACCTTTGCCGAAAAGGTTCTGATGTAGCAAACATTTACCCCAGATGCCTGATCAGCTGTTTCCGCTGTCAGCATCTTCTGGGATACATAAATGATGCACGGAATCATGGCAGGTAGCAACTTGTCCACTTGAAACACATTTCTGAAGACCTCTCTTCATTTTTCCTAGATCCACAGGTTCTGTTTTTGGTTTGCAACCTCTACTTCTTGTAACCTCTTCTTATAAGAGCCATGTGCAACGCCAAATTCTGACATAACTATGCTTTGCGTAGGCTGGTTTATTTGCTCCAAACCAGCTGCAACATTTCAAAAGTTCGACAATTAGATGGAAACATGGCTATTGTAAAAAAAAAAAAAAAAAAAAAAAGCCGTTTCTACTTGCAGCCTTGCAGCCAGTGGCTGTTACTAGGTAAGCTGTGATAGTTAACAGGACTCTGGCAATCCTGGAGGAACTTCTGGGGAAACTCTGTCCCCTGGTTGATTTAGTAGGAGCTATAAAAGGTGACAGGAGATTGAACAGACAGACAGAGAGAGAGTCGAGGATTCCTGTCTGATTTGACGGAGAGATGGGTCGAGCAAATAGACACAGGGCTCAACCTAAATATAGCCTTTTATTGGAGATCAGGGAGTGTCCCTAAACACAAGTGTTTATAGTAAATGGGTTGATGGGGAGTGGTGGAAAAGGAACAGTTAAGTCCATCTCACTTGCCAACAAAATAGCACACACAAGCTCACATTCAAAAACAGCATTTCAATTGTTGGTCAGTGAGCCTTGACAGGGCAGGGGAATACCTTTGCGTTGGTGTGTGGTTCTGTGCGTGCGTGTGTGAGAGAGAGGGAGAGAAAGTCTATGAGCACATTGCCATGGATGTGAGCTACTGTTTACCAAACACTGGTGTCAAACTATGACCAGCATTCTTAGAGTCACAAGGATTCAGTCTTGCAGGGGAGCACGGAGTTGTTTGCTGGCAGCCTGGCACAGTGTTAAGTTGTCAAATCAAAGACATTTATCAGATGGGGCCTGAAGGCAAATCATACAAGAGTAACTTTTTTTGAGACTCATAGGAAAAATTGTACAACGGGTGGCCTCACTTTTTCTGAATGGAAACATCTCCAGCATTCAATCCAAAGAGAAGGGAATAACAAAGAGCCACCACTGTGAGAAACCTCCAGTGGTCTCTTGCTATAGTTGCAACTTTCAAATTTGCCCGAACTTGGGGTTTTACATTTAATTGTAACTTGGTACACGATGTGATTGTGGAAACCAGACAGTAGTCCATAATTCATTTTAGACCAATGCAATTATTTAATCACTCTGCATAGTTTATCCAACCACCGCTTCAGAAAATTGAACATTACTAAGAGGTAGGACCTGAGGTACTGAGGTAGTGAGTGAGTGAGTTTTTTGCAAGGATCTTTACTACACAAAGATGTTTTCTTAAGTCTGTGGAACATGGTGTGTAGGCAAGGATCTCTCTGCAGCTTGCACATATCTAATTTAAAATGGCATTCTGAACATATTTTGCCTTTAACAAATATTGCACCTCCCACAATTTCGATAAGAATTTGATTAAGTGTTCAGCCCTAATTAAGATACTACTTGACTGGTGAATGCCTGTTCTGTTGTCATTTTTCTGCTCTTTTGTAAAGGCAAGCAGTTAATGGAAGAGAATGTTTGATCTCTCTCCCAGAAAAACAAAAAACATTTTCTTCTCCTGGCTCCTAAATGAGGGGAGGCCCAACCTCTTACCCAGTCTGAATGCTAAATGGGTGACGTAATGCCTGCCTGGCCTACATAATAAGCTCAAATTGCATTGTATGGGGTTGGATCGTTGTTCAGCACAGAGTCAGATCCAGAAACAGGTTTATTGCCAAGTAGTTTTTAAACAAATTTGGAATTTGCTTTGGTGCCTAGGTGCCAGACATGAACTTACATAAATATAAAAAAAAAAAATGGAACAAACAAGATGTACAGGTCAAGTTATGAAAGAGTCAATCTATGTGCAGTGTGGTAGTTATTTGCATGCGCAGTTTTGTCAGACATGTCATGAGATTATACATCAGGCGGTCCTTCCGGACTGTCACATGCCTCCTTGCAATTGGACTACTGCTGTTCATGAGTGGTTTATTTATAAATTTGACTTTGCTGTTGGTTTTTCAAGTGTCAGCTTTTGTGCATTATTGAATGTTTTGGTTGACACTACATTTTTTCGATGAGAAAAAAATCCTTGAGTAATAATCTCTCAAAGGCCCTTTTTGCAACTACCATTAACGAATTTAACTTTTTAAGCCATTATTTGTGGTCCCAATACAATTTTAAATGAACAAAACATGAAGTTTCTCACAAGTTACATGATCCTCTTCACTTTCTGGCCAAATACTGGTGCTACAATTACAAAAATAAGATAACACGTTGTTTTCAGATCAGCTGAGAAGAGATTTGCATAATTTAACACCAAGTTCACTGCTCCCTTTGTTTTAACAGAGGGAAAAAACAGAGTGAGAAATGCAGGAAAGAAGGAATAAACACAGGACAGAAAGTTACAAAGACGGCAAAGAAAAGACAGCAACAGCAAACAGAGAAATTTATTTCCTAAAGTATGAAAAAGTCAAAAGAGCAAAAATTAAGACAACATGGGCAGGAGTAAAACAGAGACAAAGAGCAGAAGCTGAGAACAACAAAATAGGAATGTTAATGAAAATGAATGTTAAGAAAAGGCGGCTCAAAATTGAAGGTCGATGGAGTGGAAACCAGAATTAAGCTTTAGATAATGAGAGGAAAGGTCAAAGAAGACAGAAATGCAAAAACATCTGAGATAGACTGAAAGGCATCTGAAAGAAAGACGAGGCAGAGTGAGAGCAAACAGGAGGAAGGAGGAAGTATTCCAACAGTGAGCTTGTGACAGTCACAACGCTGACAGAAGTGAGGGGAGTCATTCATAAAATGAGCACATGACTTCATGACTGTTACATACTTGTACTGTGTTGACATCAATTGTCTGAGGCAAAACTAACTCCTGAAAGTCTCAAATAGATACACATAGATGCTGATTTCCTTGAACCCTTGTTGGTCCTTGTTGGTCTTAAAAGAAAAGCCCTGACAACAGTTTTATTGAAGTCACATTACAAAATGCCAGGAAGACAACAAGGAGGACCTTAACTTTTTTTTCTGAAATGGCTCACATTCTTCCTTAACAAAAAAGTTATCGAATCTGAGATCAGATATGTAAAACAGAAACTCTCTGAACTCCGTCCTAACCTATATATGCCACACAAGTTTTTCTTATCCAAAAAAATAAACAAGGTGTGCTTTACCGCAAACCCATTAACCCTGTCATATAACAATGACCTCAAATGATAGAATCAATCTTTGCAATCTCAAACTGCCAAGTGTTGAGTGAGCTGTCACAGACACAGGTTGCAAACACAGAGGACAAAACTTGAAACGAAACACAAACATTGTTCTCAAACCTCCTTTGACCGACATCACCATGCCCACTTGGGTGCACGTATGCCTGGTTAAATATTACCGACTCCTACCTGGGCATCGTTGCGTGTCTGCCAGTCTTTCCCCAGCCCTCTCCCTCTCTCTATTCCTCTCTCTTCTCTTCTCCTCTCCTCTCTCAGCCAAAGCAGGGTCTAAGAATAGCAGTGAACTAAATTCACACAACAACATGAGACCGTCAGGTGATCGCAGGAGCACTGTGTGTGCTGGACAGGGCACAGGCAGCAGCGAGACCGGACCGCTGACTGCCAGAAAGCACTGTGATAAGAGAGTGACAGTGGCCATTTGTTTGTGTGTTGTTTCTTAATCCCACTCTTTTGGTTCCTCTCTCCCTTCTGTTCCCTCTCCCCTTCTTTCTATGTTTCGGTCTTTAACAGATTTAAAAATGCGTATGTAGATGAATTTGTCCTCTTAATAAGGAAGCCTTAGAAGAAAGAGCAAGGAAACAAATATAGCTTAAAGAAACCAGACTCTTACTGTACAAGTGAAAGCTTCCCAGAAGTTAATTCCTCTTTAATTCTAACTTTACAAAAAAAAGGATAGTGGTTAGTTTTGTGGCTTATGGCAGCTTATTGAAGTCTATAGTACGAAAGTGAGCAAGAAACCACTCAGGAGAACTGAACTTTTGAATCACCACCAAATCTCAATGGGCAAAATCTCATCTCTGATGACTTTGGGTCCAAAGTGTTGTGCTGTATAATTTGAATAGTACGGGAGCCTAGAAGTAAATTATTCTACCATTAAGTTGAAAATGTATTTTTTTAAAAAATGAATCACATGAATCATTTCAGATCAAAATAAAATTGTTACTATATAGTGTACTATATATACTATATAGTGATACTTCAAAGACAGGCTGGTTGCAGCCTTAAAGTGGATCTATTTTTTTTTTCAAATACCCCAGCAAAACATTTCTCTCTCCAGTACCCTTTCATTTAGGGTAAGAACATGTATCATAAATTTCTGTATGACATATCTGAACATAATAAATGATAATAACTTCATCTGTCCGGGCTTAATATTTGACCTCAATAAATATCACTGGGACTAAAGCAAATTATAAGAATACTATAACATCAAAATCAATCAAAATTTCTAACAATTAATTGCCAAATGTAGCTGATATACTATACTGTAAATGCAGTTATTTTCTGGCCTTTAGTTGATGCTATTTTCCAGAAAGCTAATGCACTTTCACAATAAACACCCACAACACCTTTCAACATTCATGTGCCTATTAAATTTTCTTCTACCATAAAAGTGCAACATATGTTGATAATCAATGATTCCCGGAGAAAAAATTTAGCTGACAGTGACACAAAGTCGGGGGCAAAAGCAGTCATAGCTGCTCCTGGCCAAGGTGTAGCCTGATAAAGGTCACAACAACACACAGTGAGTCTGACCTCAAAGAGCCCTCGCTCTTTCTCCACTGCCACTGGAACGTCTGTGCCAGTGTGTGAGTGAGTGTGTGTGTGTTTGTGGCAGTGTTTGTCAGGGACAGAGAGACAGTTACATAAATATCCCCTCAGTCCAGGCTGTGTGACGTTCTTCCGGCTGTGTGTGTGACAGAGGTTTCTGTTAGGTCCAGCAGCTTGTCCTCCAGCCACGACACATTAAAGACATTTCTGCTGCAGCCTAAAAAAGATTTGGACTGTACACCAAATACATATAAACAACTCCATCACTACAGTAAGAAACCAATCATCTAGCATTCCCACTGACATGCTTTTGTGGGGTATCTGGATGTTGAGATTTAACTTGTAAAGTCACGTACCTGCTTAGAATAGTTAGGATTTCACTGCTGGCTGTGGTGCTGTGTAGGTGATTTGACTCTGCTGGTTTTACACTAGAGACCTTCTTCTGTTGAAATGTAGTTTATTGTGAATATGCTAATCCAGCAGATATTGAACAGACAGACAGCATTAAGGGGACACCATATGACAAAAGGTCAAGAGTGAAAACTAAAACCACTGACACTAAGCACAAAACATGCATGTGTGATATCTAACAGGATGACGCAAGGCTAGTTTTTCATAAAGGCAGCCTGCTCTGAAGGCAATGATTGCGAGGTGACCTTTCCTGAGAGAACACTGCACAGCAATACTGCCAAACCGATAGCTCAACACTCTTAAACTGAGTGCATGGCAATTGTGTATTTAGCTCCATGTCTCACATCAGTCCCTGCACCTTGTCAAACTGCCAGATGTATCACAGGTTTAATACACATGTCTGAGTCCAGGCACTGTTAACTGCAAGCTGTAGCTCATTCTATGCAGTCATGCTACTTTCCCATGATGGAAGTGCACTACTGATAGATACGCATCACTGTAGTGACAAAGAAGAACAGCAATCACATCTAATCTTTTAGATATCTCTAGCCTCATAAGGGCACCTTCTGCACGTACAAATATCATAGATGCATTAGGCCTAATACTTTCCAAGCACTGCTTGCTTGTCAAATTTGTAGCCTTCCTTTTAGAGATTGGTGAATCAGTGTAAAGCTATAGCATTAGAGGGAACAGGCTTTTGCTGCTGGACAGGCGAAGTCCAAAATTCTACATAGTAAAACACAATACAGGATATTACTCTTGCCACACAGCCACAAGTGCTGCACTTCCCTGAAATAACAACTGTTTTGCTCTGAATAACTTCTAGTAAACAGCAACTCCCTTAAGGAGGTGGCCCACATGGCCTGAAAGCACCTGACTACCTGCATACCTGCTGGTTCCTTTAAGGACTTCTGCATTCCAGCAATCACATGGTGCTCAGTGGGTGAAGATGCTGCAACGCCCATGTGACTGCACATTCAAACATCAACTGGTTGACTGAATGACAGCCAATACCACGGTAAAAAAAAAAAAACAATAAATCCCATGTACACTCTTAATGAAAACATTCAACGTAAATAAAAAACAACTAACCACTGTGAAAGTTCATTGAGGATGTCCAGAACAGGAGAGAGTTGATTTACTCTCAAATCATAAAACGAGCAAGGTACTGATATAACAGAGTTACACTCAGCATATCTAATTATTAAATGATGTACTTAATTTTCTTAACTTTGCTTTATAACCTCACAGGTGTGAAATGGTTAAGGGTGGAACTATCAATATTGGCAGTTGCCTGAGATTTTTATTATGAAAAACCAAAAAAAGTTATGGATAATTGAAATGGATTGTATTGCATTTTTGAGACGGTCCAACTCCATCTACAATAGGCATGTGGGACAAACATTAAGTCCATCGCTGCAAACTTTTCAGGTGATCAAAACTGTGAAATGTCTGCCTAAATTAGCTCTCCGAATGTGAGAAATTGAGGCTTTGATACAGAGATACTGAAGGTAACTGCTGCGAAACTAATGTCACCTCAGTTCCATACTCTTTTTGTTTCGACAAGTTGAGGCGGAGCAGTCGCTGCAGCTGCACTTGTTGTTATCTTTCACATGTTGGATGTCCGGTACCTTCGGTACCTAGCAAAATAAGTATCAACATGTTTACAGAACTCTGAAGTATCAGTTCTCATGAAATCCCTAGCTGGAATCAATCAGTACTTTTTCAGAGTCAAAGGGAGTCCCAGTGTCACAGTGGTTGTAGACCAGTGGCTCTTAAAGTGGGGTTCCCTGTGGCTATGAGCCCAATTAATCACTATAATTTTTTTCCCATAAGAAACGCAATGACAGAATGTATGACTATTTTGTTCATGGGTTTCATATGATTTCTGTAATACTCACTTTCATAGATGCTGGTTAAGTAGTAAGAACTAAGATTGGCATTAACACTATGTAAAAAATAAAATAAAATAAAATGGAGAATGAAATAATAATAATTATTGCAATTTTTTCTAATAATATAACAAATGTTCAATAAATAAACAAATTGATACATACTGTGATAATTATTGATATCAAAAGATATACAGCCCTAGAAAAGTGTGTTCATCCTTTGGGGAGAAAGTTTTTGCAGTTGCTCCCTGAATAGTGTTTGTTTTTACACTGTACTTGTATGCACTGTCTAATGGCTGTGTGTACACTAGGCTCACTCCTGTGTCACATACTAAATCAGCAACACACATGACAGAAAGGGAGTGATCAGGGTTATGAGTGTATGATTGTGTCTCACAGTGAATCACATGAATATACTGTATCATCAAGCAGAACAGGAGAGGTGGAAAATGTGTAGAAATCAAGGCGTATGGTCCGGTTTGCTTTGAAGGTGAAAAGCAGATTTGCCTCCAAAATGTGACAACAGTATTACACATGACATTTAAAACTTTTCATTCCTCTTTGCTCCATTAGTAATCAAAGGGATAGAAAGTGTCATAAAATAGACATGATTAATTGCTCCGCCTTAAAGCAATGTGATTATACTGTCAGACATCACGTCCTGCCTCTGTCAACCCCCCCATTTCTGTCTTTCTCATCTAGAAGGCTGAAAGTAGGCTAATTAGGTTATGTGACTTTTTGGTTTGACTTTCAGGGTCCCAACAGATGAACTAATCACACTGCCGGTTATCTGTGGAGGTTCAATGTAACGTCACAATGTCAGTCCTGTGCTGATAAGAGTTTGTGATTTTACGGTTTTGCATGCAAGACTTTTTTGTACCATTTACTTGTACCTTCAAGGTTTCTCATATTCAAAAGGAAGTCCAAAGCACCTCACCATGCTGAAAATTGTTTGTTTTAAAAATCAACAGACACTTAATTATTGCAGCATAATCTGGGATAAACATTAAGACTACATCATCACTCATGTTCCCTGTAAATTAAAAAAGTATGGTAAATGTAAGGAGAAACAATGTTCTGCAATGCAGCCATTCCACAGCAAATGGTCCAGGAGATAAATACAGACAAGAAATGCTGAAAATAAAACTCATCTTAGAAAAAGGCATTTTCAAATGATGGTCTTACATGTTTCGCTTAAATGCTGGTGCTCCCACTTGTCCTTTTAGTTTTTAAATTGAGTTTTAATATAGGGCTAGAAAAACAAAATAATATATATTGTGATAATAACAATATAACAAATGTTCTTTAAATATTCAATGCCACAAATGGCTTTATTAAGATGTTTTTTTTGTTGAGGAAAAAGGACTGAAAAGAAAGCTTTAACTTCATTTTACTCTTGCATTTTTGTTGACAACAATTTTACCGAAATTGTTTTGAATGTTCTACCTCAGATTTGTGAAGTGATCCACTTAACATATTTGACCATATCGTCCAGCCCTATGTTAACATGTCACTGCAGAGGCAGAGAATAACCAATAAAGATCACCACTTTGATCAACACCTTATATTGCTTTTTAGACATTCAACGAACAGCTCAATTTCATCGTAGAATGAAAAAAAGAGAAAGAAAATCAATGCCACTGTACAATAACCAAAGAAGCAATCTTTATACTAATTTCTCCAGAATAATTACCAATCGATTGTTTCTTCTTTTTCTTTTTTTTAAAGGGTACATGATGCTCACATCCATTTGTGTGAATAATAAGCTAAATATCACACGTGTTAAGAACCAGTGCTATACACTTTGGTTTCAATCCAGAGTATACAGTATACCCAACTCCTGACATAGCTTCTAGAGTGACAAAGTCTGCAGTCCGTAGTATGTTTGACACTGTATCTTCTTGTGAAGTCCTGCTGCACTTGTATCATGTTTCAGCATTAGCTGGGAAACTGGAAACGGATCACCAACAAACACTTGGTGGTTATTGTGATTCTTGGAACAGTGGAATAAAGTTGTCAACAAAACACAGATTTACCATTAAATTTGCTCGGCAAGTTCTCAAATGTTTATAATTTGTCATGTGTCGGTATGGTCATATGTCAGTTTACTATAATGTAGAAAGACCTAACAACCAACCAATCATCAATAACAACCAAAGAGGAACACAACATCTTGCAGTGTGGGTAACATGGGCAGCACAGGAATTGATGTCCTCACAATATATGAGGACATACATGTCTAACTAGATGTTAAGCCTAAATACTAGCACTTACCAGAATGCCACAGCGTGTGTGTGTGATGATGTGTGTGCAGCTTTTACTTAAAACTATATCTTTACCATGACCCTGCAGTTCTGAGAAGCCTGTGTGTGGTCACTTAAAATAGCCCTGATAGGAACCTGATGACAGCCGCAGTCTTTACAGAACCTTGGCAGGCCTGCAGCATTCACACACACAAACACACAGAAGGAAGCAGCTTTGCAATGCCAAGCTATAATATGTGCACAAATCCATGACGCTAACATGCTTTAACACAAGCACAAGCAATAAAAAAAAACTCAGTGCAAGGCAAGCAGACACACACATCTCTCTACTTATCCTGGTCAAAGCTTTATGCCAGGGACTGAGAATGCAGCCATGTGATGGTCCCACAAACATGACAGCCTGAGATTGATGAACGCCTCACATGACACACTTGAGTAATGAAAGTACACAGTGGAGGAACGACGCCACGCCAATCAGGAACCTGAGACACTACACTGAGAGCGTCAAGGAAAAAAAGTGTCACTCTAAAGAAAACTGAAGTGGTGTAAAATATTGTTCTGCAATATGCAACATCATACATTTTCACAGAGGGAGGAGGATTCTGAGATATGTTCTAACCAGAGGGTACACAAAGTCAAATGTTTTTCCTAACAACATTAAGAGTGAAATATTTAGTACAAGTCAATCAGTATTACCTTATTGGTATAAAACCTCAGAAAAAAATAATTTCAGACATCACTTTTTAAAAACACATCTGATTTGGTTATTGAGGTGTGTGTAAAAACAAAAAGGCATGCCCGTCCCATGCTCTCTCGCATACACACACTCCCTCCTTTTTATATCTCTGCACAAACACAGCTATATTGAGCTGTATGGCGGGGTTCTAAAGGAAGTTTCCTCAGCGGGCAGCAGTGGCAGGGGGCAGTCTGGCTGTGGGGGGAGGACAAAGTTATTGGCTGACGATCAGGCCTCTGACTGGCTACAGGACGAGCCAGAAGCTCTCAGTGTAATGTACAGTATGCTGTCCCTTGTCAGGTGTTGCAGCCAGGGAAACAGGAGAGGCTTTTTAGGCTTTCCTCCCAGGGTCAGCCAACCTGCTGCCCTCCACGGTATTCTGGAGGGAGCAGTGCTGTGTTGTAACAGCGCTTTGGGGGATGCATTATGCAGGGCAACAGGGGTTGTAAAACAGCAAAACTTTTTCGTTTATTACTTGTGAGGTTTTTGCTGTAGTAAAACCCAGTTAGAGACAGTTTAATATTGTGCAGCATAAAGCCCAACCCTTATTGGATTTTGCGGGGCTGGTCATGCCTATACTATAAAACGAAACACACATCAGTGCATTACTTCAAAATATACCAAATGTAATAAAATACAAAATGCACTAAACAAATGTAATATGGTACTCTCTCAGCTCATGGGCTGCAAATGATCTACAAAGACTATAGTACAAATTATATAAATGTATTGTTTTAGTACTTTCGTGATGCTTTAAGTTTGTTATTTTGATCATCTTAAATCCACACCGTATCCGATCCATTAGTGACAAGTAAAGATTAGTTTATAATATGGGCCCTTATCATAAAGTAGTCTAGCGTTTAGATCTATTCAGTCACATCGAGCTTGAGATTCTAGGAGAGATCTAGGTCAAATTTGGTTAAAATGTGATTTGGGGTTTTCAATATTGTCCAGTAATAAAATCTTAAGGGAGCTCTCACTACAGTGTGCGGTTACTGTTTTATTATTATGGACACCATTATACTGGGAAAACCTGACAGGGGTGTTCCAAGTTAGTGTCTTCAAAGCCTTATTACCCAGCCAGCCTGATTCATAATATCAGCTCTCTTATATAAGCAGCCCTGAGTGCAAACAAATACAAGTCAGGAAGGTCAGCTGCAGTTTTTAAAACATTCACTCTCAACTGAAGATCAGTATATTGTGAACGTCTTCACCTCCGCAGTCCAACTCTGTCAGTTGTCTCCAGTCATAGCTTATCCACTCCTCTCTCCATCCTCTGACTTTGCCTGCTCAGTTCCTGACCACCCAAACCCTACTCTGTGTCAACCACGGCCCGTATTCATAAAGAATCTTAAGGCAAAGAGTAGCTCCTAGTGACGAAATTCTAAGAAAATTCTTAGAAATGTGGGTGTTTTAAAATTAAAGAAAAAATCCTAGTAAAGAAAAAAGTAATTCATAAAGCATCTTAACCCTTAAAAGAGCTCTTAAGGTCAGAATTATTAGGAGTGTCCAAGGAGAAATGTATTGCAGACAATAGATGACAGTGAGTTAATTAGACGCTATAGATTAGATCGTGCAGGGATCATGTTTGTGACTGATCTTATTAGAGAAGCCCTAACATCTCCGACACAGCGCAGGAATATACACATATGTAATGTGTGTGTGTGTGTGTGTGTGTGTGTGTGTGTGTGTGTGTGTGTGTGTGTGTGTGAGAGAGAACGGTCAAATAGGAAATATTACGCATGTCATTTCCAAAGTGAAGGCTTAGAATAGAACCTATAGGCTACTTAAAATCACTCTTTTTCCTTCTTGGACAACCAACCAATCACACTCTTCAAAAGATTGTGTCATACATAGCAACCGGGTCAACCCCGCCTCCTCACTAAGATAAAAGTTTTTGTCTTTTCCTTG
>JAPMOB010220843.1:0-29067 GCA_029875015.1 Lepomis gibbosus | reverse complement strand
GGAGGTGTACAATTTTGTCTCTAGTGTCTTTGGACAGCTCTTTGGTCTTGGCCATGTTAGTAGTTGGATTCTTACTGATTTTATGGGGTGGACAGGTGTCTTTATGCAGCTAACGATCTCAAACAGGTGCATCTAATTTAGGATAATAAATGGAGTAGAGGTGGACATTTTGAAGGCAGACTAACAAGTCTTTGAGGGTCAGAATTCTAGCTGATAGACAGGTGTTCAAATACTTATTTGCAGCTATAAATAGTTAAAAAATCATATATTGTGATTTCTGGATTTTTTTTTTAGATTATGTCTCTCACAGTGGACATGCACCTACGATGACAATTTCAGACCCCTCCATGATTTCTAAGTGGAAGAACTTGCAAAATAGCAGGGTGTTCAAATACTTATTTTCCTCACTGTACCTTGTCTGTGGTCCGCTGGCAGAACACCGGTGCTTTCTGATAAGGCGCCGTCGTGCTGTAACCCAGGCGACAAAGTTTTGTTTTATGGTGGACAGACGGTAACATTACAGAGTTGTTGTTTTCTTTAGCTTGAAATAATCCCATACTTTGGACACTTTCTTTTTTGTCCCTCCTGTTTTCTCTCTCTTTCTCCACTTTGCAAACAGCGCCATCATAATCACGTCGTGCGAAAGTAATAAATGTCCCTGCGAAACATTGTGCTGTATAGTTATATGAATTTAACGAAACATCGATGCAAAGAATTTGCGTCAAAGCATTTAATGAATCGATTTAATCGATGAATCGTTTCAACCCTATTGGCATGCTGATGTTAGCATTTAGCTCAAAGCACTGATGTTTGAGATTATATTTAAAATACACGGCAATGTTTAGAATTTCAGAGGAGGTGTTAAGTGATTCCATGCACTCTAATCCTCTTTCAGCGGACTCACTATCATCTTCTGCTTGATTAAGGCATATAAATTCAGAACAGCTGGCTCAGCAGTAGCAGCCTGTCCATAGCATCCGCATACACACCACTGCATCTGGCATGATAGGCCCAATTACCACAACACAGCAGTTATGATATCAAAGATCAAAGCTGCCATCAATTTCTAAAGTGACATAGAAAGACGAATGATCCGAGGTAATTACCAGTTTGTTATTGCCTCTGAGATTAGGAGGGAGAGGAGGCGCTATGAAGTACATTGCACTGTCAGGTGTCAAGTGGATCTTTATGTCAATAAATATGGGCCTCCCTGGATGAATAATGATTGAGAATTTGTATTTTTTGCTGTTCAGGGAATCCTAAAGGTTATCAGTAAACATTCATAACCAAGACAATGACTGTGTGTGAGAGTGGCGCACTGAAGAGGAGCTGAGACAGTGCTATCTGTTTGACATTTCTGTCAGTACTGGTATTTGAACTGCTGGGTAGCTCTGACAAATGCCATGACTGTCACAGGCTCGATTTTAATTACACCTGACTGGCTCTTTTGGGGACTCGGGAATGAACTTAATTAGCTAGCAAGCTCTTGGGCTGGTTCTGGCGTTGGTTGGTACAACTCATACCACTTCTTCTTCTGTAGCTTTTCATTGGCATTTTAATGGCCTCTGTCTCACACACTGAGAATTAAAAAACAAGGGGTGAGCAAATGGGCAGGTGATGGCAGGAGTCTACTCTTCAATACCAACTTGGATGTTAATGTTTGGTTGCTGAATAAATGGAGATGCTTTTAAGTGCAACAGACTATAATGGAAATGGAAGGCGTTGACCATGGAGTACAACCTCAATATCACACTAAATGTCATACCTTAGAATTATAAAACAGCACTGTATGTAAATTAAGTAGAGTATTCCAGTAGGAAGTGCTTTTATAGTTGGATGGAGTTCTTCACTGGCCAGTGTGCACACATTAAGTGTTTGGAAATATGAAGGTATTAATAGACTAACAAAATAAACCATAGAAAATAAGAGTGCTTTTCAACAAAAAACAGACATAATGCCTACGGGTAACCGAGAACAATTTCTACTCCAAAGAAAGTGTATATAATAATATCAGGAAGACTTGGTTCCTTTTTATATTTTACCAGTTTCTTAAATTGGAACAAGTTTTCAGTAAAATGGAAACACAGAAGTACAGAACAGTCTTCAGGCAGTAATGTATCCGTGACACTCCAATTTCAGCTATAGCACACTGACAACTTTAGATAATACAGAGAGCAGAGTATCCCAGCAGCTCATCCCTGCATATGACAGGCCATAGCGATGATAAAGTGGTTGGTACATTTTAATGAACACAAAGCCATCCGAGTGGAAGGTGATTTTAATTGAAATCTCCTTCTGTTTAATCACTTAACATATCCACAGAGGGGAGAAAAAGTGAGTCACTCCTGAGGAGATATCAGAGGTGAACGTGTGTTCAGTGAACAAGTCATTCTGTTCCACTGACTAAACTAGACTCGTCCTTACCCTAGAATGACTTGCTGAAGTTTGTTGCTGTTCTTTGAACTCTTCACTTTTCTGACATGACACCATTTCCTAATGCCCTCCACCTCGTGTTTATCCATTTTCCCTCAGCATTGTTACTGCAGACTAAAACAGCACAGATTGTTGCTGTTGCTCATTTTCACACTGTTCACACCAACCACTTAACAGAAATGAAACAGAAAAATATCTATTTTTAATTACAAATTTAATGTGCTGCAACCTTTCAATGTCATTTTTTTTGTTCAGTTGTCACCGGCTATAATTTTTTCTACATACACTTCAAGCACCTGGCACTAACTAAGAAAAAGCAGATTTTGGTTCTACCGCAAGTGTCTGAATAAAAAAAACATGATCCAGTTCGATGTTGTACCAAAAAAACAATAATTTATTATTTCTTTTGCAAAGATCACCATTATCACACATTTTACCTGGCTACAAATGTGCCAACTACGCATTACTCGAAATTAGACCATTGACATTAACTCCAAACAAATACAGGGATTTTAAAATTTACAATATTTCAGTTAAAAATGAGGCATTTGGAATGAGGAAACTGTACATGTAACTGAACTATAAAGTCTGTTGATAAATGGCAATCCATTCAGTTCACCAGTTTAGTTTTTCAATGATCTAATATGCTGTGTTCTGAGTCCTGCTCAGTGGCAATCATCCTAACACAAGCGACCCCAAACATGATTCAGTAACAATACAATATCTATGATTTTTTTCCAGTTACTAAAATCATACAATGTATGAGTAAGGCTGAAAAGCACATCTCCGTTGCACAGAGATATCCAGAGAACTTTTGTTTGTGTATGAAATCAGATTGTCACACAAACGTAACATTGATTTCATTTTTGCTGTTAAGGCTATGCTGAATAAAGGTGTATGTAGAGAGTATAAATGATGTAAAAATGCTGGTATGTAAAAGCTGTGAGCAGGTCCATCTGTTGTTGAATATGTAAGAAAAAACTCAAAACATTAATCAAAAATAAAAGTGAATACAAAATGTTTTTTTACCCAAAGCTGCAAACAATACAAACACTGCAACACTGGCAACAAGTCAGAGCACTTTGGACTCTTGGGATGTTTGTGTTACTTTATACCAAAAAATCCAACAGTTTTAAAAGTATAATTTTTTTCCAATGACCTGTCAGTGTAGCAGCTTCCAATGGTATTGTATTGTGCCCTTGTTTGTAGCTTTGTAAGAAAAGTGGCTCAAGTTTACAAATTACAGAATCAACACATGAAGAGTTTTGCTGTAACATGAGGTATTGAACTTTTAAAAGATGCTTTTAAAAAATTTCTGATGATAAAAATATTGGCAAAAGTAATCTGTTGACCAGAAACCTTTGCTCATATTAACAGTTTACAATGTTCAGTAATTTAAAACCTCATGGATCCCACCACCCGAGAAAAACAATATGGCATTTTGAGGTGAAACACCATGAGTTTTAAGGGGATCTTTTCCCTTTCGGATCACTGGATTTCTATCTAATTCATTGCATTTTAGGGATTGAACACATTCTTGCTGTAGTTATGCTCAGTCTTTTATTAGGAGCAAGTTATACAGTACTGTGGAATGTGTGATCTATATCCCTTTAAAGCTGAAATTTGTAACTTAAGAGAAAAACGTTCTTTAGATAATACAATTTTATGATCTGCATCTGCATGGCTGACAATTGAACTTCTAGTCCACGTCTATGCACTGATAGTCTGAAACATAATTTAAACTACCTCTCGACAACATTGAGAGTTATTGATTTCAGCTTTAAAGGATTAGTAGATCTGTTGATTTAAAAGGGACATGTAAAAAAAGTCAGTGAAAGACAAGAGACCCACGGATTCGTTGCAACTGGCTAGTGTACATAATACACAAAAGGAAATACTTAACTTTTCTTAAGATGCTCATACAACTATTTTGAGATATATGGTTACAACATAAATATGAAAATAGAATCGAAAAGATAAACATGTTTAGAGCAAAAGGTATAAAATAATTGTATAGCCTTAATTTCATAGAAACTTTTTTCTGCAGATTGATGTGAAAAACTAATGGAAAAACACGAAGAAAATGCCATGACAACACTCATAAATTCTTTACAAAATGCTTTTTGGGTTACAAAGTGTGAAAAATATTCCTATTGTCCTCATAAAAACGCCACATTGAACGAGGCAAGTATATTATACCGCATGGGGTAGAATGTGTGTTGTTTTTTGTTGTTTTTTTATACAGTAGTGACTGATAAGAAGGCATTATGCACCTTGGCTTCCTCAGGAGCCTTAGTACCATGAGTCATCAGCTCCTGGATGGTCATCCAGTTGTCCAGGATCTTCTTGTTGCGTTTCTTCATCATCTTCTTGTGGCTGAGCTCTATAATGCTGACTTCCTTGCGACTCTCGCTGCTGCTCTGAGGGTTCTCCTTCAAGCTTTCCAGCCGGCTACGCTGCATGAACTCTCGTCTCTTCCTCTGTTCTTTTGCTCTAACCAGGTGCTGCTTCCTTTCCTCTTTACTCCAGTACCTCCCCATCTTCATTTCACTCATTGCATCATCATCCGTGGTCATTCCCCCACTACGCTCTTCTTTAATCTTTAGGGCTCTCTCCCTCAGGATCTTGTCTCTCACAGGCCTTTTGGTGATGTAGCGTGTGCCGTCGCTGCGGATCTTCACCTTCCATTCCATCTTGGGCTCAATAATGGGCCTCTGAGGCTCTTTGCAGACACTGAGGAGGCTGAGCTGGCTCTGAGCATACTCTACAGCTGAGCGCTGCTGGATCAGTTGCATGTAGCTCTGGTAGTGGCGGGCATGAGCTGGGATGTTGACCTGTCTCTGCTGGGAACTGAGGGATGGAGAGAAGTAAGGAATCTTGGAAGCACAGGGCTTTAATTTCCCGCCGCTCTCCTCCTCCGCCTGAGGTGTCTGGTTCGACTCAAAAGGGTTGCTGCAGTCAGGGCTGCTGCTTCTGCCTGGGACAGGAGCACGGCATGCTGGGATGGGGCTTGGGCTAAGAGAATGGCCAGTGGGAAGGCCACTGCAAAGGTTCCTCTGGTTGGTGAGACTAACCATCCTTTGGAGTGAGTGCTCCGGGGAGCGGTCCATTGCCAAAGGAGTGCTCCGTGAACTCTCCGCTGTGTTATAGGCACTGGAGCTGTCCTTGTCCGATTTCTCCAGCCTCTCATTAATATCTGCCAGCTTACCCTTTGTGGGCTGACTCCGATGGAGGCTTTGGTTTTTGGTTGAGGGTGCAGAGTTGCCAGTGGAGGGAGACTGCTGGCCCTTACGAAGGTTATGGGCTTGCATGATGTTCTGACATTCAAGCTCGATGCTGCGCAGCTCCTCATTGAGCATACGTAGTTCATGCTGTACACCGCCCTGCTCCCCCAAGCTGCACTCAATGGTGCTGCGGCGGCTGTAGAACAAGTCATACTCGCCGCTGTTACGTATCTGACACTTCAGCTCCAAGAGCTGCTGGAAACGATCACCCTCCGTGTCGTCGTCATCCTCATCCTCTTTGTCCTCCAGCCGCGGGGAGCTGGTGGTGCGGTGTGTGTCTCGATTGTCTCTCAGGCACTGGGACAGACGTCTCTGGATGTGTGCCAGGACATTATGCTCTGTGCTATCCATTCTGTCTTTTATACTCCGCACGCTGTCCTTATGATGAGGAAGTGTGGAGCAGGTGGGCTTGTCGTCTTCTGCTCTCTGAAATGAATAAAATGAACAAGACCAGCCTGAAATACATGTTTATAGATAGATGGCACTTAGGACACTTATTTCTTTTTTTATTTGAAATTTTACTCATTTACTGGAAACTTGAAATGTGTAATCCTGTGTGTAAGTATGTTTTCATCTTACAACATCCTATTCATACGTTATATATATTAATGGTACTCTGGTGTTTTTGGTACAGGTTTCTGTTTTACCTTTTTATGGATTGAGGACAGAAAACAAAAAACCCAGAAATACAGCACTTACTGGTTCAAGAAGTGCAACCCTATTCTGCATTCTCCTGAAGGATTACATATACTGTTGTGCGATGTTAACTCTGTTATACAGCTCTGTTACTTCAGGGATTGTTTTCTCTCTGCCATGTCTTTGAAGTTCCATTTATATGGATTTTTGGAGCATGCTATCCTCCCAACAAAACAGAATTTTAAATTATGATTATGAATGTTTGGAACTGAAATAGTTCAAGAGTCCCTTTGCATAAATATTCATAATCATTATTTTATATTCATATTTCAAAAGGGCAAAGCTTGTTTTCACCGTTTCAAGAAAGTCTGTCAAGAGTTTGATTCAATCTCTGCTACCAGCTAGATCTGGTTAATATTGACTGTGAATAATGTCCTAATACAGTCAAAGCAATAATTGGTCAGTGTGATGGTATGCTGTTCAGAACACACTGGGTACTACTGCCTGTCCATCAGTGGGATGGTTAACTTAAATCTATTGCTTTTTGAGTTTTTAGGGTCTTATTCTTATTGAACAGAGCAAATAAAAAACAGACTTTCCAGAAGTTCTTAAACCCAGATAATAAAGTTTTGTCATTGACTTGATAATCCGGTCACAAAAAGTATATGTTTTGCTGCTGTTGAGAGCTGCAGCTAATGATGATTTTAGTATTCAAAGCTTCTATAGATTATTTCAACGATTCATCGATGCATTGTTTAAGAAGTACTTTTGCTTGGCAGCGGTGTTGTCAAGAAAACACATGTGAAATGAGCGATCGTGCACACGAAACAGCTGTTGTTTGTTAGAAAGATGCTGATTATAAAGACAAACAATATGGGTGAAAGGATGGATTAGCACACGGAGGTAGCAGGGATAATCTGAGCTACAGCGAGAGCTGCAGGTGAGTTAAAGCGGCAGCTCCCCAACACCCAGTTAACTCTTGACTGTGAGGTTACAACTCACGGCCCAAAAAGGAGACAACAAACGCACGTGTGCACGTTTTCAGCTGAGGACTGCAGCTTACTTTGGCTTCAACTCAACAGTCAATCATGATTTCAGTTAAATGCTGAAGTTGCTGTTACAGTTACCTTGTCTGTGGTCCGCTGGCAGAACACCGGTGCTTTCTGATAAGGTGCAGTTGTGCTGTTGCAGAGGCCACAAAAGTTGCGTTTTACGGTGGACGGGCGGTAACATTACAGAGTTGTTTTCTATAGCTTGAAATAATCCCATACTTTGGACACTTTCTTTATAGTCCCTCGCTATATTCTCTCTCTTCCTTCACTTTGCAAACAGCACCATTATAATCACGTCGTGTTCACAGCATAAGTACGATGTGCGACAGTAATAAATGTCACTGCAAAACACTGTGCTGTATAGTTATATGGATTAAACGAAGCATCGATGCAAAGAATTTGTGTCGAAGCATTTTATGAATCAATTATATCGATTTAATCGATGAATCGTTTCAGCCCTACTGCTGTCTGACCTGTTCATTCTCCTGCTCCTCCTGTAAGGCAGCCAATTCCATCTCCTCTCTCTGCTGCTCCTCCAACATTTCCATCTTCAGCTGTTCCAGGAACTCACTGTGCTCATCATCCAGCCAGGCCTCCTCCAGCTAAGGGTGAATGAAGAAGGGAAGCATATTTAGAGAGAGAGAGAGAGAGAGCCAGGGAAAAGGGCAAGTGTTATTTGTCATGGCTTAAAGCTTGTGGCGACACAGTGTCTAAAAACAAATACTTGGGTGTTCCAAATGGGTGCCCAAATGGGATTTTCTGTGAAGAAAAAAAAATCACCAGGCATAGTTTTAAAATAAGAAACTGCAAGCATTAATATGGTATGTTGTTTGACTGATATGCAGTTCTCTATGTCTTAGCCAACAAAACGCCACCCCTCATCTTTTAAAAATGCATTCTAATCTTAAAATACAGCCAGTACAATCTAATGGACATAAGAATGCCACCTTTGACCCATTTGCTCCACAACATCCATCATCTGTTTGTCTGCTCGATGTGAACCAAATGGGATCCATATCTGAAGACTTTAGATTTACTACTGAGAGACACATTTAATTACAAAGAGTCTACTATTGCTCCTGGCTCATCTGCACTGCGGCAGTGTCCTTCCGCTTATTCGCCATCGGCCTTGGGCCTGAACTCACTCCACATTAGCATGCCATTAGGTTTTATGGCTTACCGATGGAAGTCAATTACAGTGGCGCTACATAAAAATAAAACATGATGAGGTGTCTCAGTGGTGGCTTCCACTAGGAGTGGTTGTGGTGGTGGGGAGGTGGGAATGGCTACCCCAGACTACTAACATTTTCTCTGAGCAGATATACTGTATGTGAGAGACCTTCAGTGCTGTAATTTGTGATTCTGCTTCCTTTACTCATGTTAGGCTCATGGTAGGTGTTTCAGTTAGTCGCTGAAAGGTCGCATGTTAAGTGTCATTTCTAACCTGCATCTCAGGTCTGGCAACCAGCAGCACGATGTTCCTACACTTGTCATTGGAGAGCGCAGACATAGCTTCCTCTCTGTCTTGTACATCTTGGCCATTAATCTGAAGATGACATAGAAACATGATTACTGTGGTAATTAAGCCAGACGCAAGCAAGCAAACATGTATTGTATATACAAATACAACCACTTGAACACAGGCACATACATACATACATACATACACTGAAGTCAGCTTCATCCTCTTTAAACAAAAGCACATAAGAAAAACAAAGTACCACAATAAAAGTGGCGCTGCATAATAATGCCTTCTTTCCTGGGGAAACTGTAAACACTCTGTGCTGCTCCCTAATATGAAGCAGGACCCAGCAGTGATTATGAATGGGACAGTGGCCGTGGGCCGACGGAGCTGTTGTGTTCACCAAAGTATCCGGCAGCGTACATACATCTAGCTGTACAATTAACTGGCCACTGACAGGGGGCGTCCATCTTTTTGCAGGCAGAGTAATGGCCCTGTCACTGGTGGATAATAGTGCCAGAGTACTGGTCTGCCTCACAAACACACGCACACACCCTCTCCAGGCTTAAAATCAGTCACTCAACACATGGTAGACACCAGCAGACCGACTAGACCAACAGTGCTTATGCGTCCATCCCCACATCTAATAATTGCTTGAATGGAGTATTTACTTCTCCCTTCACTTATTTTTCATTTCCCCTCTCATAATGTGCTAGTTCACACTTTAAAAATGCAATAATGAATTTTATCTATATGTCTATCTATCTATCATAACGCCAGCGCTTGTAGACGCAGCGACCTGTAGCTCCCTTAATTCTTGCTATATTTTTGCTTTTAATCTGATTTTTCACCTTTTTAATGGAAACTCGTGATCACCTAAGATCACCTAAGACAGAAAAACATTAATCAGCATTGGAAAAGAAAGTGCAGTGGATCTGGAAACGATAACTAGTAATGGCTTCTCCTGACAAAAGAAGTGGACAAGCCGGAGGAAACATTGGAGAAGGAAGAGAGGGAAGCGAGCGGGGAGAAGAGTGAAACTAAATAAGTTTGGACCAAAGGCTTTCCCACTCCCCCGTCTACTCCTGGCTAATGTCCGGTTGTTGGAGAGTAAAATTGAGGAAGTAAGACTAAGGCTCGCTCAACAACGGGAAAGCAGAGACTATTGTGCCCTCATCTTCACAGAGACCTGGCTGCACAGCAGCGTAACTGAGAAAGCTGTCACACTTGATGGGAGGAGTTTGTTCTGCGCAGACAGGACACTAGAGGACGACTGTGTATCTACATAAATAAATAATGCTTGGTGCTCAAGCTCAGTTGAAGTTCAAGTGGATGGACAATGTTTAACAGAGGTAGAATTTTTAATGTTGAGATGTCAACCATACTACTACCTGTCCAGAGAATTCTTCAGTGTTTTTGTCGTTGCTGTGTACATTCCTCCAGATGCTAATTCAAAAAATGCTTCACAGGAACTGTATGATTTCATCAGCAGTCACATGACAAAACAACCTGATGGCATCAAGAAGGCAAAGTGGAGACATCAGCAAAGACTGGAGAGAGACCTCAACACCAACAACACCAAAGATATGTGGCAGGCCATCAAAAACATCAGAGGCTACAAAAGCAGGAGCTCCCACATCATGTATGAGGCTACATTACCAGATGAACTTAACATCTTTTATGCTCTCTTTGATCTCCTCAACAAGGAGTCATCTGCTGGCCACTGTCAGTATCCACAGCAGATGTGAGGAGAGTCTTGCTGAGAGTGAAAATGAGTAAATAAGCTGGCTCTGATAATAGTCCTGGCCGTGTACTAAAAACATGTGCCAATCAACTAGTTGATGTTATTACTGACATTTTCAACATCTCACTGTCTCTGGAGAGGGTTCTTGCCTGCTTCAAGACAGCCACCATCATTTTTGTACCTAAAAAGTCTGTAGCGTCTAGTCTAAACGACTGCCACCCTGTGGCTCTCTCCCCAATTCTGATGAAGTGTTTTGAGGAACTGATTCTTCAGCACACATCCCAGTCAACCTGGACCCTCACAAGTTTGCTTTCAAAACCAACAGATCCACAGAGGATGCCATCTCCATTGCCCTCCACTCAGCCCTCCCACACCTTGAGGAAAACACCTACATAAGAATGCTGTTTGTGGATTTCAGCTCAGCACTTGGTCGTCTCACATTACCACGCTGGTGAAGGAAGCTGAGAAACGACTGTATTTCTTGAGGATGCTTAAGAAGTTCTTGTCAGCTTTTACAGAGGAGAAATAGAAAGCATCCTGACTGGAAACATTACAAACTGGCATGGGATGTGCACGGCCCAGGACCGGATGGGCCCTGCAGTGGGTGATTAAAACTGCTCAGAAGATCATTGGTACCCATCCCCTGAGCATCAGTGATATCGGTGAGGTGATGTGCCTACACAGAGCCCAAAGGATACTAAAGGACAGTACCCACCCCCGCCACAGCCTGCTGCCTTCTGGGAAGGATAGGAGTTTCTGCTGCCACACCACCAGACTCCAGAGCAGCTTTTTATGAGCCTGGAAACTTCACTCTATTCAGTGTAGAAAGGCAAGTGTTTGATTTTTTGAATTTAATAATAATTTAATAATATGATGTTTCCTGCTTGTTTTGCTGCCCCCATGTGGCCAAAAAAAAAATCCCATTAATATAGCTTTAACATTAAAATTAGAGGCTCTGACTAACCTAAACAAAACCATTAACCACAGAGGCAACACTATCCACCCTCAGTCCTAACAACTGCCTCCTCTTGTCGGTAACAGAATTTCTTTGAATCGCAAGCCTGAAGATGAACCTAGGGGCTGATAACAGTCATAGCCTATCAGCCATCCCACAGGAGACTGTGAGCTGCAGCACAGCACCATCCTGAACCAGAACTCTTAAAAAACGCTGCTGGTGCTGAGTCGGTAACTAAAACAGCCAGGGGGGCATTTCTCCCCCTCTAACAGTCACAGCGGGGGAGAGTTCCTCCATTTAATGTGCTGCCATTAAAAATGAATGGGCTCTCGTGCTGGGAGACAGTGGCTGAGTGTGACAAAATAAAAGCAGGTTTTTATGTTAGTGTTGAGTCTAATGAGAGTTTGTGCAGAGGGGGCCAGTGAGAGAGTGTGTCTTACTGTACCTGTAAAATTCGATCACCCTCTCTGATGCGTCCATCTCTTGCTGCGATGCTGTTTGGACTGATCTGTAAAAGTAGAGGGAACAAAAAAATGCCTCTAAAACACTTTCAATCTTAAGTTAAGAGTGCCTGAAAATGTTTTAAGTCATTATGAAGACGTCATCCAGCTACACATGTCTAGGCAGTTAGCAAAAATGGGACCAACAAAGCTGCTGCCGTTGGAAAACCTCCGATGTTAAAGGGGAGCTGCTTCCTTTATCTTCCTTCATATTAAATCGGTAAAATCGGTTAATAAAATGTATCGATGCAAATTCTTTGCTTTGATGCTTCGTTTAATCCATATAACTATACAGCACAGTGTTTTGCAGAGACATTTATTACTGTCGCACACCGTGCTTACACTGTGAACATGACTTGATTATAATGGAGCTGTTTGCAAAGTGAAGGAAGAGAGAGAAAATAGTGAGGGACAAAGAAGAAGTTGTCCAAAGTCTGGGATTATTTCAAGCTAAATAAAACAATAAATCTGTAATGTTACTGGCCGTCCAGGCGTCCACCGTAAAAAGAAACTTATCTCGCCTCCAGGACAGCACGACGGCACCTGATCAGAAAGCACTCTGGCTGCTTCTCAAGTCTCTTAATTGCATCCACGTTTCCCTCACTTGCATCTTTTCCTGGCGTCTTATTCCCGCCTGCCGGGGATGCATGGAGAGACGCAAGCGAGGCGAGAAGGGACGAGGAAATGTTTTTAGAGACATGAGACGTCCTTTCCTCCGAAACATCACATGAAGTGACGTCCGTTTCTGATGACTGAGGCAGCTGATCACAACTGGATCAGCTGTCAGTCGGCTCTAACAGCTGTAGAGGCTTTTGTGTCTGCACACATGTGCACTGTGTTAGTACTAATAAAGTCTCCCAGTTATCAGAGCACAGCATGATTCTCTCTGTAGCTGTTACCTGTTTAACAAACGCCTGCACATGAATAATAATTATAGGCTATGTCCTGCTCAGAGGCACAGGATCATTTCTACTGGCACAATGCAGATATTATCTGTATTTATATTAATTGATTGATTGTAAATTCGTTATTGAATAACCCAGAATATGATCATGGTGTCTTTAGATTTATTAGGCTAAATGTTTCAGGGAAATTGAAATGATGTAACTCTCGTTGATGCTCAGTTTTAGACTTTCAGTTTATTTCCTCTCCTGATATCCTTTAACACTAGCCTACTGCATAGCCTACATTAAATTTAGCCACTGGCTACTTTCATCAGATACAGTAGGTGAAATCAGCTGGATTAGCGGCTATGTTTTGGAGTCGTCTATTTGGACTAAATACAAGAATGACCAGCCTCACATGTGACTGAATAAAAATGACGATAATTTATGTAAAACACGTTTCTTGTTGACAGACTCTTCTAATCTCTCTGATTTTTTTGTCTCCAAAATAAAAGTTGATGGGAGAAATAAAAGAATAATAACATTTTTCTAATAAATGAAGAAACTTGTGTGTGGGGCTTTTGTTGTTCAGACCTAAACTAGACAGTGAATCATAAAACAAATCAAATATAGCCTAAGTCTTTGCAGTGGTGCACTTGACTTTAATGTTATCTGATCATGTATCAGATCAGTCTGATCAGCTGAATCAATATAACGTTGAGGCAGGGCAGCCGGAGGACATCAGATAGAAAACCAGAAAATATTTTCTCCATATGACATCATCCAATTCCACCAAAATGAATGCATAAACTTGAATAAAGTTGTGTTTTTGTACAGTAATCTTTTGAGACCTAGCCCCCAGAAACACTCTGCTATATTGATAATATTGATTGGTTTTTCCAACCCAATTCTTGGTTTAGTAAACAGTGAATTCATCAAATTCAGTGCCCCCATATTGTTATTTTCAAGCTAAGTTACTGTAGCTGTCATATGGCATCAAGTATATCGGCAAGAGGATGAGGCAATGTGGGTGGTGCTAAATTGCACAAGCATTGGGTGTTGCCCGAGCGGCAACCTCCGAGGCTGAAAAATGAAGTCAACGCAGTGCCAAGTGCTGAAAACTGCTGTTCATAGAATCGACACTTGAGGTGACAGCTAGAGCTGCTGGGAGCCGCTTACATTGATTTTCACAAAGGATCTTCAGAAACCTATTTGTGATATCAAGGACACCAGCTTCATGTTTTATACAGTCTATGGTACTGCTCCTCAGCAGGCTTCCGGAAGTTGGCCAAGCAGAAGAAAGTGGGAGAGATAGAATGGCTTGTTTCAGACAGAGGATGAAATGCAAGGTTGCATAAAGGGCCAGTTTAAAATAAATAAGGATTAAAAAAAAAAAACTTTAATAATGGAAGCTACTCTAGTGGAGTCCCAGAATAAAAATTTAGAGCTGAAACCAGCTAAGAGGAGGACACTTGTTTCCAGTGAGACATTGAGATTATATAGTGACGTTACAGTTGCTGCTCTAGAAACATTTAGTTATAATCAAATATAAAATTCTAATCCTGGTCTGAATTTTTAAAAAATATATCCTTTAAAAGGCAATTATTTTTGAAAAAGAACCAGTAAGAGAATTGATACCATTGTCATACCATTTTTGATATGGAATAATATTTGTTGCTTTGCATCTATGATGCAATGTTCTTGTTCTGATTCATTTACTTTATATAATATATTATTTATAAAGTATAAATTTGACATTTAACAATTTAGTGTTTTTATTTGATAACCGCTAAAGAATAAAACAATTTGTATAGATGCAAGTAAAAATTTACTTCAGGTAAGTAGATTTCTGACCGGGCAACATTGAGCTACTTTCGTGCAGCTACCTGGTAAGTTTTCAAAGTCGTTTTAAAGCCGTGCTCAAAAGCTGCAATAAACTCAGTTCACCGCCTCAGTTGTTATATTCTGGCAGGTTTATATAGCACAAGCCTCTGCATACACCATTTGAAGCCTGTAACTCAACCTCAATGCATGATGCACCTGCCCCTCCTTTAACTAATGCCAGTGAACAAGGAGGCAGGACACTTTCATTGGCCAATCAATCGGCGTCTGGGGCCATTCATTTCACTCCTCCTATCAGGATGGATCTCTAGAGATGGTGAGGTGCTGTGGTACTCCATCTTCATCATAGTCCACCTCTACACAGAGGAGCACTCAGTAAACCTGGGAGGGAGGTCGCTAGACAGAAATGGGGGTACGACTGGAGGGAGCAAATTGAAGGGAATCTTTCTGCAGTTATGGGGAGAGTACACAAACCCTGAATGAACTACAATGGAAAACAAAGGGTATGTGGGAATCTGTTAACTGTTGAAGATATCATTGTGAGTGAAGAAATGCAGTTTAGCCACACTGCAACAAGGTCTTGTGTTTGATTCTCAGCTTTGGTCAGTTCTGTGTGGAGTTTGCTTTTCTCACTGTTTGAACGGTGGGAATTAAATTGATCTGGGAAAAAAAAGATGTGGGAGGTGGACTGAAAACTCTAGATCTATGACGAACCTTGCATTCTTTTTAACAACTTTGCGTTGCATTCACCAAGTCTGACACAATTTGATATATTATATTGTATGTTGTGTACATATTGTACAATTAAGATTTCCAAAGAAAAGTGGTTGTCTTGAGTCGGATGCCAAAGTGTGTGAAAGTGCGAGTTTACAGCAGCGGGGAGCAGTGGCGCAAAACACAACATGAGGTATTTAATGTTGATAGCTCTGGCGGAACAAAAGAGACTGTGGCGGGCCGCCATAGTCTCATTAATTAATCGGAAACGGGATATATTGACATAATGAGCTGTTTATTACCTATTATGAAGGTACCTATTACTATTTTGAATAACGTTCGAAGTAGTAGTAATATACAGCAGGGGTCGGCAAATACGCTTTGCATCAGAGCATTTTTTTATCCACTAGATGGAAGTGAGAACATAAGACTTATTATTTGAGCTAAACGTTAGTGTTTGGTTAGCTCAGTCATGTAGAAGGCTGCATGTTCGATTCCACGTCGTGAGAATTTTTTTCCTCCTCTTCAGCAAAAACTAAGAAGTAATGTGTAATATTGTAAAATTCTTTTGTAAACTTTATTATGTGGTTTATAATGGACTGTGTTGCAGAAACAGTGACAATGTTACACACTCTTGGCTTACATTTATCATGGCCAAGTCACAATAACGTGGTTTTACTGAATAATAAAGTAAATATACTTTCTTAATACAATTATCTAAAGAAACCTAATTTCTTGACTGGCTACTCGTCAACTGGTTGCAATTCTGGTTGCAATTTGCAACCTTACCACTAGATGCCAGTAAATCTTACACACTTAACCTTTAATGTGAATGAGTGTGTCTACTGTACTGCAATAGAAGCACTACCAAGTTGAAAAATTTAGCTTGTTTTAAAATGACCTCGTATTGTTCTTAATTCCTCGTTGATGTGTTCTCACTACTTACTCAAGACCAGAGTATGTAACACCTCTTCCAACACATCCTGTACAGTGACATTCAGCCACCTCATCTTAATGCAGCGCACACCTCTTAGCTCTACTTTTTTGCAGAGTAACACTTTAGGATGCTACCGGGAGCAACAGACCACTGTGATTTATATTCCGCTCAGCTCTCAAAGCGAACACCTTGCAGGGTCCAAGGCAACTTCAAACGAATTGGGGAGAAAGTTGAGCCGAATGGAGAACGGTATTTTCTAGTCCTTTTTTTTAGTCTTTTTGCTAACATGTATCTCATTGCTTGCTTGTTGATGTCAGCTGTACTGAAGAGACCGGGTGAACAACTCAGACAAGACCTGAAATTGTTTTTGTTATGTTTTTTTCTGTCTTGGCATTCATTTCAGTTTGGTAACTGACAATGTAATCATGCAGTTTGAACACTGCCAAACTGTTCAATAATGTCATTTCTGGTTGATAAAGAGATCAGTTTTAAAATGGCTTTACTCAAGAGAGAAACCTGCTTTGCTCACATGAATACTAAAGTAAACTATAAATTGAAAGATGAATATTAACTGTCACAACTGATTTAGTCTTGGAAATCTTGCATCCCCATTTGTTTAGGCATTTCACTCAGGCACATTGATCTGGCCATTGTCTGTTTCTACAACTGTGTATGATATGTAAATGTGAGACTTCAAAGAACTGAAACATAAAGGATGTGTGGAATATGCATATACCAATATGCCCCAAGAGTATTAATATTGTCTTTACTTGTTTTATTTTTCAAACAGCTAGCAGTCCTAACTGTAGTGGTTGGCACAAAAAGCTATCAGGAAATGGATAAGTATGTTGCATGTTTTCTTACATGTCTCCAGGAGTGAGTGGAGAAAGATTGTGTTTAGAGACTACCCAAATGAAAAGTGAAAAGTTAGTGCTTTCTTATGGAAAACTAAGTTGGAAGATGCAATATTCATCGTCATATGAAGAAAATTAACCTTTTCAATTCAAGTTAATCATAAGTTATTTACTCACCTCACTGACATAGATGGCCACATCCTCTTCTTCATCTGTTCTGTAGCACAGAGTTAGCCCCAACTTCTCTTGGCTGTTGAGTCGACACAATTCCACTTCCTGCAGATATGAGGGAAAATATAATAAATGTAAAAACAAGACAAGTAGTCTTGCCAGGCACAGACATTTCAGTGTTTCTCCCCACAGGAATTTAAGAGACTATGGTGGCTGGGCCTCTGACCCTCTCGGGGCCCAGCAACCCTAAATCAAAGAATACAAAATAGAAGAAGTAATTATCGTAACATTTTATTGTTTTGTTTTGTTTTGTTTTTTTTTACTTTTAATGGACACATAATAAATTAACATGTTTTATACTTTGTGAATATAATCCAATTAATATTATTTCCATACTGTATAGACACCTTATTTTGAAAACCGGACGTTGTCACATGTGTACCCACATGCTAAATTCATCAAGTCCGACCCAGTTTGATAAATTATGTTGTATGTGGTTCTCATCGCGTAACATTAAGACTTTATAGCCTCTCCTGAGGTAGGACTCTTATACTGCAACACTTGTCTTGTAAAGACAAAGACTGTAAAGAGAGACAATGACAGGATGAAGTCACTAACTTGCCTGTCAGCTGGCAGCACTGGTCCCTTTCAGTGGATTTACCACAAAGGTTTTAGCATGGCTAGCTTAATCACCTTCTCACAAACAAGTGACAGAAACAGACCATTAACGTTACCATAGTTACCCCAAAAGAAAGCTTTTGGGTTAACTAGCATATAGCAAGCTTATAGCAGAGCAGGGCAAGCTTATAGCAGAGCAGGGCAGCGCAAACAAAACACAATGTTAGAGGTCTGAAATGTTCATTTTGAAACTATGGCGGAGCAAATTAGACGGTGGTGGGCCGCCATGGTCTTGTTAATAAATGGGAAACACTGCATTTCACTCTGAACCACAAATGTCATCTTATGGTGGCGCTAGTGGAAAGGGATCACCAAACTTTCATGCGATTCATTCTTTGGGGACCATGAATGTCTGCACAAAATTTACTAGCAATCCATTTTGGCCAAAATGACTGAATGACAGAGGGACATCCTCCGAGCAAAGACATGTTCAACATTAGGTCTATAGAGGACATTGAAAATGTAATTTTTGACCTTGGAAACTGTCTCAAAACAATCTCACTATTTGAGTTTTAGATCACATCATGCAGTCTTCTTCAGGAGATGGAGTTTGTCTAGTTGTCATTGAATATTATATGGTCAAATTTCCATGTTTTGGAATTCTTTATGGATTTCTCTCATATTTTGGCTTGAAGTGCTCAGAAAATAAACATAATACAATACCATGACAAATGCTCAACTCCATCTGCTGAAGAAGATTGAGTGATATGACTGAAAGCCCCGGAAGAGCTACGAAATGAACCTCATGGTGATATTGTTTTGCAGAAATTGAGAACTTGTGTAACCTTTAATGAAGAAACAGAAGCTGATCTGAGACTAAATTCTATATACCTACTATAAAACCTTGATGCATAACAATAGCTACACAGAGTTTCTGCTCAACTAATGATCAAATAACACTGTTCAAGTTTCACCACAAAAATTGTATTTGTTTTTGAGACGCTTATGGAGTCTGGATTGCCAACTCTCATAGGTTTTGATTCTGAGAATGTTTGAACATAAAAGACATTCTCAGCTCAGTGTTTTATCGGTGGGGCTTTGATAAATGTCAGAGGACCTCAAGTGTTTTTTCTTTCAAGCTGTTGCCAAGTTATAGAATATTAGACTATAAATAAACAATAATTATGCTAATGCTACCTGATATACATATTTGTTGCAGCACAAAAGTATTCCTCATCTTCCCTAGGGGAGAGATCAACAAACTATTGACTTACAAATCAGTGGTCGTCAAATTTCCCACGAGCCTCTTAGAACACAGCAAAGTACCCTGGCGTCAACATGGATTGTTCATTTAAGTTCATAAATACAAACACACTGAAAGTTAAATTTGATTAAACACAGCTAGAACTTGAGTGAGTGGCGCAGTCCCCCGACATCTAATATCTGAAGTATGTTGTGAATATGGAACCACACACAACTTTCCAATGTACATAAGCCACTTTGCACTCTCAGTTTCCCACAACAGAGGTACAGCCACAAACAGCACAAGACTGTGCTCCATCTGCAAATGGTGAAACATATCAAGGGTGTTGGAGAGAATCAAGTGTGAAATGGCCTCTCCTCTCAAAGTCTTCATTAGAGCAGAAACACACAAACTCTCAGCAGCAGGAGAGAGGTGGTTGAGTGGAGAGGAGGATGGAGGGGGCAGAGAGAAATGAGGCGGTGATGGCGGCCCTGGTGGGGCTCAGAGGGGACTAACAGAGAAAGAGAGATTCATTTCCTCTGTGACAAGTGTGGGTTGGCTAGTTACACGTGTCAGATGTGGCAGGGCTTTGGGAAGGGGACGGGGGGACGGGGTGAAGTCTGACCATGGTGGGATGAGATGAGGGGAAAAGGCCAATACCACTGCCAGAGAGCCACCACCTGGTGCCTCCCTCCTAAGCTGTTTATGAGCCTCTACTTCCTCACACACAAACACATCTTTAGGCTCAATTCCCATTTTCTCCTTCTCCCCGTCACTCATTTCTTCCTACACGTCTCTGCCTCTGCTTTTCTCACACATTGACACATCATTGAGGTGTTTGTGGACCAGGGATCTGCTGCTGCTGGGCTACACACACACTCCCCCACACACTCATACACAAAAAAAGTAATTCCTGCATCTCTGTACAATTCCTATGCTTACACACATACGTATACTCAGCAGAGCGCACACAATCACACAGAGAAAAACAGCTCCAGCAAAAAACGACATCATCCAAGCTTTGTCGTTTTATCTTTCTCTACAGCCTCCATCTGACGGGGAGCTCAGATCTTTAATTGACTGTCTCAGAAGCAATGACAACTTCAAATCTCGCCTGATATATAAGGATACAACGTGAAAAGGGGGAAAAGCTTTTGGTGTTGATTACCTGAACAAATCAGTCATTAGCTATATTAAAAATGTTACTATTGAGCTACCACCATTATTGTTGGTAGAGGTATTAATAAAGCAGCATCACCTGATGCAACGAAGCAGTCATGGAGGTAATGGGAGCCTTGGCGACAGCGCACATCTTGCATGCTAATATGATGTGAGAAGTTGTGGGATATCTGTGGAAAATATTGAAATGACTAGCAATGTCTCAGAGACGTTGCTAAAAATAAACCACAAAAATTAATAGCTGAGACTGAGGCAAAGCCGAGGTGTGAGCAGGGACTACAATGCCCCTCCGGCTCTGTAAAATAAGCTTTAAGTTACTTCTGACTAATTAATAGCTAGATATAGTGCATGAGACCTGTGGCTAAATGATCAGAGAAATTAGATTGCTACAATTTTTGCATGTTGGATGAAACATCAAACCTTTGCACGCGTGTGTGTGTGTGTGTGTGTAACTATGTTTAGCACACACAGTGTGTAAGACCCCCTTTTTCTTTACCAGATGTTCTTATGTTTTCTTGTTTTAAAGACAATATTGTGTAGACAGAAACACCCACTCACACTCCAGTACCTCAGTAAAAGGAAGTTGTCTCCTGATCCATCAAAAAAGCATTCACCAATCTCTCCTCTCGCCTTTTGATTTTTTTTTTTATCCCCTCTCTCCATAAGAGCTGTCTGCCTCTCTTAGGCAGGAGATTGCAGTGTGGCACAGGGACGAGGGCTGACAGTAAATTAATGACTGCGATGGCGTGATTAGGGCGAAGATTGCCGCCCACCATCAAATAACATTGGATGCTGTCATAATAATTGCGCCTTTGATTACCAGTAATTGAAAAAGCAGTCACAAATGCATGGATGGCTACCACTGGTAGGAAGAGAGGAAAGAGTATGTCTGAGCTTGAGTACTCTGCTTCTTCAGAACTTACTGGAACTAATCAGAGGAATGGTTGCTAACATGGTATTGTGAGAGAGAGAGAGAGAGACAGAGACAGACAGAGAGAGAGAGAGAGAGAGACAGAGAGAGACAGAGACAGACAGAGAGAGAGAGACAGAGAGAGAGAGAGACAGAGACAGATCTTAGGCATGGTCTTGAAGAATTTGACTGTCAGTACCTATACGTATCAAGGTTACTGGGGTAAAAAAATCAGGATATAGTAGAAAATTGGAGAATATGCTTACATGAACTGTAATAACTTGGTCACTGTAAAAACTGTCAGTAATCAGATTTCTCAATTTTCACAGGTAGTCTGTTGTTCTCTGTGAAAATTGACCTTTACAAATCTGCAGAAGCTACTATTCTTTATTTTCAGGGGCTGTTTTTATTTAAGTCAGACTCTGACTTGTATTTAATTACTTTTTACCAGTGCTGGGCAATGATTAAAATACACTGAGCACCTAGGCTCACTGTACGTTTTCTTGACAAAATCAAAAATTGACAAATTGTCTTTTCTTGACAAGAATTCTTGTTCTCGTGTATTGTGTGACCCACTGTCACCGATCAGTTACGTAGTGCGCCATGACTTCAGGCTTCCGTCACAAGACGGCAAGTTGCGTCGTCTGAACAGCAAGGCCATCGGCTGACGCTGAAAGTCGTGTAGTCTGCCCGAGCCTTTAGGTGGAGATCATCGAAAAATGATATGTATGAACTCTACAGGTGTTTGTAAAAACAGTCTTTTGATGTCTCTACTGATGATGCACTGAATACAGTCTTTGGATCGGATGGGGACTAGCAGTATGTGGTGCATCTGGGGCCCCTTACATATTACTGTACTAAGTGTAGGAAAATGAAAATTCAGTGTTTTCACATGAGCCCAAACTGTTTTGAAATATCCAGTATACTATGACTGTGTACTCTGTGTACAGGTGCATCTCTCCACCTGTTACCCTAACAGAAACATCAATGTCATGGTGTATTAGAAAGGTAAAGTAGATTTAGATGGTTTCTCTGTGATGTGATGGCAAACTGCTCTCTCCCACTGTGCTTTTTCATCCAACAAAAGGTAATTTAAAGAAATATCTTTCCTTCAGTCTCTTTCTTCTCCTTCAGCAGGGAGTGAGGGATCAGGTCGACTCTGAAAGTGGCTTTTCGGCTTTCGCCTACATCCCCCTCACAGCATTTTCAGTTGACATACAGTAAGTGGGGCTGCATTAGCGCGGTATCTAACTCCCCAAGCATGAAATAAAAAAATGGTGCAGGCTACAAAGCATACACAGTGTAATAGGATTTGTTAATAGCAATGAGGCATAAAGAGAGGCTTTAATATGTTATATTTGTTCTGATTTGACACTAGGGCCTCGGTGATCCAAGCGGGTGCACAGATCTATTTAGGTTGTGTAGAAACAGCTCAAGCTCAGTGGGTGGAAGCATTCAGAACAAATTCAAATGAAAAAAAATAAGAAGAGGTAGGGGTGAGTAATCATCATACATCAGACCAGTTGGAGCCTTGCTGGCAATATGCTTGTACCTCAATGACTCGGAAATAAAGAATATTGGACCAAAGCAAGGAGCAGAGACAGAGTCTGTTTATCTCTTCCCGTCACAGTCGAATCAGTGCATCTGTGTGTAATCTGTATGTGTCAGAGATCAACAGCCATAGAAACATCACCTATCCAACTGCGCCTGTCGCATACAGAAGTAAAGAAATGTGTTTCCATCTTTTTCCATCATTTCGTACTATCACCCACCACACGTGCCTCACTTTAATTGGGTTTGAATGAGTTACCAGTCAACCATCTTGCTAGCTTTATTCTTCTAGAATTGTGAAAATAATTAGCAACTCTCAGGTAACACAGTTACAGTTGTTGGAGGTTTTCAAATTTATTTTTGCTTTGTAGAAAAAAAATCTAAAACATGGAGGCGTGCCATCATTGCCAATAGAAGCAGGACATTTTTGTAGCTGTCTGCAATGTGCCTGATCATCTGTCACTGCTATCCCCCTGGGATCTGTCTGTAGAGTCAATTAGTGTTTGTGCCCTTCTACCAATTGTTAAGCATCATTAAATATGGAGTACTGAGGCAATGTGAGTCCATGTGCTGGAGAGGTCAGATGTGTGTTTGTACATATGGGTGCAACTCTGTGCTAAATGTTAAATTTTAGCAGTTAAATGGTTTGTTAGCAGCCAAGCTCTGCTGATACTGGGCTTTTTTACATAAACACATAACAAACAGATATTTTTGATAAGGATCCCTTAAAGCCCCTACATGTTTTCATACATGTTCTCTGGACTGCATGGACGTTGTACAAACTGCAGTTGATTTATATCTCCCTGACTCACCTGTTAGCTTTGCTGCAACTGTTAGGCGGGAAACCTTACATCCTTATCATTTATAGATTACATAGAGTTGGGTGATCTCATATAATTCCCAGCATAGCTTCACCTAGCATCCACCTGAGGAGACTTCTTGTCAGCTAGCATAATTGGAAACACCTATGTTGCAGGGCCTGTAATTTTATTTAAGGAATAGTTAGACAATCGTGGAAAGGCAGGTATTAGATTTATTGCCAAGAGTTAGATGAGAAGATGGATACCACTCTATTAACTGTGTGTTAAGTATGAGGCTGAGGGAAAAAAATAGCTTAGCACAAAGGCTGTAGGCAGAGGAAAAGTCTGCCCAAATTTAAAACAAATCCGCCTACCAGCATCTCTAGCGCACTAATTAACACGTTAAATCTTGTTTATTTAATCCATACACAGGCAGAAATGTTAAAATTGACAAGTTTTGTTTTTCTTACAACCTCATGGTTACGACCAGACATTCCAGGAAGTCACTACACCCGGCCAATGAATAATTAAAGAATGTAACTCCCCATAAAACCACAAAATGTTGTTTTTACATTTGTGTTTGTGTTGGTTCAAACAAACTAGTTACATGTCAGTTAGTGCTGTTAGGTGGGTTAGTGGTATTCTAAGCTAACAGCTGCTGGCTGAGCTTCATACTTATGGACAAACATTAGAGTTGTATTAATCTTCTCAGTCTCGCAAGAAAACAAATAACCATAATTCCTAAAATATTCAACTATATGTACTAAGCTAACATGTTACAGTTGAAAAATAAACTTCTCAGCGTGGTTTGTCTTTCTATCTTTGGCATGTCTGTACTGCATTTTTTTGAGACTTATCTGCCAACATATATAACAATATATATGAGTGATGAGCTAAAATTAGCCATGCCAGTGAATGAGTCAGGCTCTAGTAAGCAGTGATGTCAAGTGCGATTCCTACCTCATACTCAAACTCCTCTGTCCTCTCTCCATAAGCTTGAACAGGGGAGAGGTAGTCCGTCCCTTCATAGTAATCCTGGTCCATTGTATGAAGAGAATGACAGCTGTCAGAGGAGAAAGACAAAAAAAGAAAGAGAGGGAAAGACGGACAGGGAGGGAGGCAGAGAAAAAGAAAGAGGTGGAGAGTTGGGCGTAAGCAAGATCATTTTCCTCATTTTCTTTCAAATGCATTCAATACCTATAAGTGACAGGATTTCCTCGCCTTTGTCTTTGTTGGAATCTGACGAATAAAGGATTTGTCAAGGGCTTTCAGTGCTGCTGGAGTGTGTGTGTGATAAAGGTACAGCCCCTTGTTAATAACAGCATATCCACATAATTTGCCTCTTGCTTTTGACAGACAAAACCCCCCACAATGTACAGTGTAATTCTATTATGCTTTCCTCAGTCACTGAACAAAACAGCATTGTAAGGGCCTAACAAAATGAGCAGCTTTGGTGCCACACGAGATAATCATAGTGGACAAAAACTTCAAAAAGACACTCCGCTGAACGTGTTGAGTGACGTCTTCAGAGGCTGTCTGACTCTCAGATTATTCAACACTGTAAAACTTTCTCCAAACAATCTTTCAGTCATAAACCTAACTGGTAAATGTCAGAATGCTTTACACTTTGTTGCCTCAATATTACACATTTGGCAGTGGGTGCAAAGAATACAATTACAAATTTACAATATAGCCTCAAAATAATAAGAGTGACAAACATTTGCTATACCTATAAAATCTGCTGTATATTGGATTGTGCACCTGATCTCAGATGAAGAGAAGAAAATGTGAATTTTATGGGACACCTTGATTACATTTGGGCTCGGCCTGCAGCTGTAAATAGCCCGTGAGCACACGTTGCACAGTGTTGCCTAGTTTTTTATTAGCCTATTTGCTTTAATCACCTTGTAAACCTTCCCTGAGTCAAAATGGATACATCAAGCAGCTCCAATTATGGCAAGAAGGCCCCATGGAGAATTCTATGGTGATAATGCGTGAGATATGTACCTGTGGCAATGATTTTGATCAGGTCATGTATACTACTTTATAACTAGTGTTTAATGATTATTTTAATAATGAGCGATACAAATATTCAGAGAACTCAAGGTGTTTATGACTGTTGGAATTAATTATCCACAGTAACAAACACTCACACGGTTCACCAAGACCGTCCTGACTTCCTAGTTCTGGGCTTATGAAGCTCCTGCATTGCTATTGTTTCATTCCCAGGAGGTGAAACCCAGATTTTCCTTTATGCTAAACTTTTCTTGTTCACAGTTTACTTCTCCTTTGGGATGAACAGAATATAAACTGAAATACCAGAAGAGGAAATAATGAACCCTGTTTCTTTTGTTGGGTTCCAGGAAAGCCTCATGTTGATACTTTAAACTCTCAAGATCTTTTTTGTATGTATGTTTATGCCATCCTCTCACAGAGACAATAAAAACATGTCTTTGAGGTATTGTACCACCGAGCATCCAGTTGAGATGTGATTAGATGTCTACTCATTGTACCACACGTAAAAGTAACTCAAGTATGTAATTTCATCTCTGTTAAATTTAAGACATTTAAGCCCAACAAACATTTAATCTAGAGTTATGTTTCTGTGCCTGATTACTTAAGGAGACATGTGAAAGATAGTCTGGCATGATAAAGGAGGTTAAAAGGCAGTTTGTTATAAGGACAGTTAAACTGCATATGCAGTGTACTGAGCAGGGAAAGCACATTCAACAGTCAAACCTGCCACTCAATCACAATTATCCCTAATGCGACTCGGTTTGCGCTGTGTTCAAGCGATGTAGGAGTAACAATTTCTATGGCTTGACATATCCAGATGCTGATGTATTGAAAGTCACTTGAGGCTGTCATACATGACTACATTTTTGGTGGACCTGAATTGCTTATATATGTTGTCAACAATTTCCAACTTAAAGTTTATCTACTTAATAGGGGTGTGATGAGATCTTGCAATATTTCTCTTCAGGTAAAAAGCTGTCTCACGAGACTCGCACGTTACATTTTTTTTTTTTACATGTTGTCAAGCCAAACATTAATTTTCTCACGCAGTAAAATACAAATGTATAACTGATAACTCATTCGCTCACAGAGCGAATCAATTTTGCCCAGCTGATTGACACTGGCATAACTTGCTTGCGCTGTGAGTTCAGACAGCTGTGACGAAAGGTAACATAGATGATAGTTTTGCAATATAAACATCTAAAAACTGAAGCCAGCCTTGCTGTGTTTGGCACTGTGAGCTGCTTGATCAAAAGTGTTTCATTTACTTTCGGTTTCATATGCAGCATGCAGTCCTAAACTGCGTCTGTCAAACGGTCTAAAGGGGGATGACATTACTACCAGTGGATCAATAATGTAATGTACAGCAGAGTAAAGGGCAGGTAGACTTCTCATCAAATGATGACGTTAGTCTTGTAATATTCTGCCTTTTTTCTGGACATGTCAGAAAAAATATGATCATATGTCTGAGAGATTTAAATGTGCAGAAAAGTTTTGACCATGAGCAGAAAAGCAGCTGAAACACAGGAGCTATTAAAGTCCAGGAGTTTATAACTAAATTAAAATGTAATAATTTATCATTGAGGTGACTAAATCATGACTCAGCAGGGATGATATTACATGAAAAAAGTTGATGTAGAGAAGAAACAGGTCTGAAAGCAACACAGAATGCTTGAGAGCTGCACTGCATTATATTCTGTTATAGTTAGGTTATAGAGTTTGAATTGTCACCTCCCATCTGAATTTTGTGTGTTTTCTTTATATAAATAAAAATAATCCCCATAAACTGGTGCAGAAAATCTATCATAATGCAGGAAATAAAGTGTTTTAATGCTCAGAAATTTAATATAATTCAGCATTAAAGATTTTTAGAGTTTTAGTGTTAAAATCTCGTCTCAGTCTCATGAACGCAATCTCGAATCACGTCTCATCTCGTGGGTGTAATGTCTTGTCACACCCCTACTACTTAGTGATAAATTTAAATTAATGCTTTATACTAAAATAAACACTGAAATGGCAATTTACACAAACATTCGGTTAATTAGGACCACTTAGCCTTGTCCTTTATTCCTATTGGTAAAAGGATGACATGAAGGATATTGAGAAGCTCTTTCACCAAGCAAATCTAATTTTGTCAGTATCAAGTATGCAGCTGGTTAGACAAATAATTTATATTTTACAGGCGTCTTGCATACTTGAAATGCTAATCCTGCAAACACTGATATTTCTGCTTCATAGCTCAATAACTTTTCTCACATAACAGTACTTTTCCCCCCTTCTTAATTACCATCAGTCCCAACCAAAGTCAAAACAAGGACACAAAAACAAACTCTTTATAGCACTAAACTGAAATCCTTTGTAATTGTATTATATTAAATGTAAATGAAAATATTTCACTGTCCTCCGTCCTCAAACTATAATCCCCGTTTTGAATCACTATCATGATTTGCATTTATAATTTACAGAGATGTAAAAAAAACAAACAAAAAAAATTACATTCAATTCTTATTGTACGTACCTGTCAGAGAGCAGGAAGGGACAGACGTCAGGCACAGGAGGGGTCGAAGGCCGGAGCTTTGCCAGCGCCATGATGTGTTCAAAGGTGATGTCGGTCTGAGTGCACACATCCACCACATGGATTTCCTGAGGGGGGCCATGGGGGCGGCCACTGGGGGTCCGCCTGATGACCTGCACCACGACGGGGTCCTTGGCTGCGCGAAAGGCCTCCACAGTTTCCTCATGGCTTGACTTGGACAACTCCTTCCCATTCACCTGGTGGAGGACAGGGAAAAATTGTTTACTATAGAACCATTTTATGGATGCAGAGGCCTTGTTGAGCTAGACTTAGTCTAACTGGTCCTGCTGAATCTCTGTATGCAGAGCCGAAAGGACCAGAGTTTTCCTGCTAAGTGAAATTAGAATAAAAGCCAGCAAAAAAGCCATGAGGGAAGCCAAGGTACAGCTAATATTACTTTTATTCTTGCTCTTACGCTCTCTTTATACTAAGTAACAGAAGCAGGTCTGAGAAATGTATGTTAAACTCTAATATAATGCATCCTCAGTCATACACCCTCCAATTATGTACATCCATGATCTGCTCTCTCAATAGGCAGTCCACATATATATAGAAAACATAGAGGAGGGGGGGGGGGGCTACATGTAATATGTAAGAGCAACAGTGGTGCCAGTGGTAATTGGAGAGCTGGGGGCTGTGACCCCCAAACTGGGAGAGTGGCTACAGCAGATTCCAGGTACAACATCAGAGGTCTCTGTCCAGAAGAG
>JAPMOB010220837.1:0-14056 GCA_029875015.1 Lepomis gibbosus | reverse complement strand
GTCAGAGGTCGCACGCCTCTGGAGCAACGAGGGGTTAAGTGTCTTGCTCAGGGACACAATGGTGGATGGGTCACAGTGGAGGATTGAACTCGGGTCTCTCACACCAAAGGCACAGTCTTATCCATTGCTCCATTACCCCCACCATGCACCCCAGGAGATTCTTTGGCAAGTTTATGCACAGTTAACCCCTCAGCAGTGCACTTAGTGTTAATTAAAAGGATATCCATTTTATTAAAAACAAGCCATAAACATACCTTACTCGTTAACTGTGTATCCTTCTAGCTACAGTTGGTAATCCTCAAAGTCAGCTAAAGTTGTAGGCTATATTTCCAAATGTTTTCACATTTCTGGGCATCTTTAACATTTTCCCTTTTTTTTTTGGGTAGAGAAGATGACTTTCAGAGATTCTTTACTGTAATTAGCTACCTAATGACATTGGCAAAACATTTCTACATCAATTTACATGCAGAGCAGGTTTTACTACAAGATAACATTAATTATTTTACTTTAAATACATGGACATATACCTTATGTTGCCTTTTAGTTTATGTTGTAGGCCTATGTGTGCTTCCATGGGAGCTGACAATGTTGTGTGACATCATTGAGTTGCTACTTGTGAAAGCAGGGTACATATTTTTCTGACAAGTTCACAAGTAAGAAATCCGACTTCAAGTGGCATTCCATGGTACTTTTTCTAGCTGGAGGACAGTAATTTCCGAGTTCCCAGTTGCCTGGAATGTAGCATAAGCAACAGTAACTATGGGGGGACGGAGCTTAGCAAAGGGTCAATTGTGACAATTCTACCCAAATAACAAGGATTTGGCAGCGCATGTATTATGTGTACTGTGAGCCCTGATTATCAGTAGTGCCATATGTATGCAGCCATGACTCTATCTGTTTTAGACACCTGAACATGAGCCACGTGCTGCAGCTCGGTGGTGTGAACGAGGACATCCCCTACATCTACCCTCAGCTTCAGCATAAACACTTTACCGGCTGCATCCGCAATCTCATCGTGGACAGCAAGGTAACACACTTGTATATGCAGCAATGACACATACACACCCATACATAACCACACAACCATTAGCACACCAGCATGCAAGCAAACTCACACCTGCGTTCTAGCTGATAAATGGATTTATAACAGGTTTCAACATTCACGGTACCCTTGAGACGTGTAAGATATGTGTTTTACGCTTTTTACTGTAACCTCAAAACGCTTTCAGATACACATGCACTTCAAAGTTGAAATGGAATGTGAACCTTTCCACTCCTGCCCAATCTGACTTTAAGTCAGGACTTTCAAGTAACCATATATTGCTCTGTTGGAGTTAAAAAGTCAAGGAATCCATGCTCAACCATGACAATCCAAGCTCAAGCCTAACAAAACCTGAATCATTTCTGTAACACAGGCCTCAGGTGTGATAGCCTTTTGTTAACCCACTGCCGTCTAAAGCCTGACGTTTTGGTTAAAATTGTATTTTCTGCTGTAGTTTTAAGGTTGGCATCAACTTAACCTCCAAAATGACTGAGATATTTTGCCCCTGCCAGTCCAAAACTGGCGAGTATTGCATCACATAACTGGTATTTAGACATAAAGGTCTTCTTACACTGTATTCCCACTGATGTGGACGGGGTACGATGTGGGTGCCCTGACAATCTAAAAGTCACATGGCTGAATGCCAAGAAGATCAGAAATGTCTGTGTTTAGGTAAATGCTCAAAATAGGAAACATGTTACTCTTTTAGAACCTAATATTACCTTTGTGACTCACTGCTAGTGAAAATGTCTCACTCTCATATTGCTCGCATCTGTTCAAATGTCCAAAATGACATTGCGATTAAGGACTAATTTACACTGGGTATAAAATGTACTCTGCATGCAGATATGCTTGCAATCTGATCATGGAAGGTTTTGCATACAAAGAAGGTGGGGAGCGGGAAGCCCTCGTCTGTTTTGACACTTTGGTAGGAGGCAACAGACACTTTGATAGCTTGTTTAATGGTGCTTGCAACTGCACTGGACACTGCGGCAATGACTACTTGATAACTGGATAAGAAAAATGAGCAACTATTGGCACTGTAGGAGCAGATCTTTCTGGACTCTTTCTGTTCAGCCAGTTCTTCTCAGTAAAGCTGGTACTTCATAGGTTCAATTGGAGGATCTTATATAAATGCTCTTATTTTTAGCCTCTATAATCAACTATAATCAGCCCAGACATACTTTTTACTGCAACTGAGCAGGACGCCGCCGCCGAGCAAAAGTACTTCTTAAACAATGCGTCTATGAATCAATGCAATAATCTGTAGAAGAGTACTAAAATCATTATTAGCTGCAGCCCTAGTGGCCAAAAGAAAACAATCTGGATGTAGTCTACAAACCATTCTCAGCAAATGAAACGTAGGCAACAGATGAAGGCCTTGTCAGTCCAAGAGCAGCTTGTAAGTCAACCTTACAACAAAACTTAGCATGAGCAATAGATACATATCCGCCTTAGACTTGACTGATAAGCCAGCCAAAAGAAAGTCAGTCAATATTGTGAGCCTAATAACATGAGCCTTCTACTTAACCTATTGGTCACTTCTGGCCACTGCCTATTCCATTTAATGAAGTCAGTATCAGCACAAGCAGGATCCAGTGGATTTGTGGATTTGTGCATTATTAAGCATCCCTCTTGATGCATCATTATAATTACCTACTGTACACTAATATTGGTCTTTGTGTGTGTGTGTGTGTGTGTGTGTGTGTGTGTGTGTGTGTGTGTGTGTGTGTGAGTGTGTGTGCCTGGCCTTTTTTTCCTCTTTTCTGGCCCTCCGCTCATGTTGTAGGGAATCATCTTAAATCCAAGTTTGTGTGTATTTGAATGCACAGGCTAACAACAACCTAATCGTTTTGTGGGAAAGAGGCAGATATTGTTCTGACAGGTATTTTCAAATACAAAACAGCCTATTCACCTGGTCGGTTCGCTCAAACCTCTCTTATGTAATAGTCTGGAGCCACAAGGCTTTTAGGGGCAGTGAGTGTGGCTCTTAGAATTGTAGTCTTGTTAAACACTTCATAAACACAATTTATCTGTATCCATTCAGTAAACCCTTAAAGCTATATTAAGATGTTGAATCTCAAAAGTGAGGATATAAAAGGATATAAGTTTTTTTTCTGCTGCTGCAAAGGCAAAGATGTAGCGGGAGGCTGGGCGAATGCTATGTACTAATGAGAGAAATCTGCATGTTGCGTGTGGGTGGACACAAGGATAATAAATCTCCAAAGAGCAAGCAACAGTAGGCGTACTGAAGATTAATAATGGTGATGGACATGTTTCAGCATTGTTCGATTTTTTTTTTATCATTTGTTGGTGGTGGTCTTATTATCACAGAGTGTACTCATGTGTCACACTTGTTGCTATAGCAACATCATATGTTTCACTTGAGGTATGAGTGCCTGTGATTTGGTAAAGGAAGTTGAATTTTTTTTTTTTTTTTTTTTAGAATCAGAACCAGATTAATTGCCACGTAGGTTTTCAACATAAAAACAAAATGTTTCACACGCTGTATCTGTCTGGTTCCTTGTCTTTCTTGGTACATGCATCCATGTGATTTTACTTCTATATTTATGCGTATGTATGTGTGTATTTTCGATCAAGATTAACTTTATTGTCCCCTAAGGGAAATTTGTCTTAGACATCAGTGCTGCTGAAAGCTGCAGTAACAACAGTAATACATATGGACACTCACATACACTTACATTCCATTACACTATGGGCATCTCTTCTCTATTTTATTCATTAGCATGTTTCTGTTTTTGAGCCAGACAGATACAGCATGTCAGGACCATCTCACCTCTATTAAACCTGTGTGTGATTTATGACTGTATGGAAAAAGTATGTGGTATGGGTAGATGAAGAACATAATAAGCAAGGCTGGGATGAAGGCACGGACTTGAAGCTGTGTCCAGTTAAAGGGACAGGAAGAGATGTTTCGATTTTATAATTGTGTTTCTATTCTGGAGTTGGGTCTCTCCCTTCTGGCTGTCTTTCGTCATCGTCTGATTTTAACTCCATTGTCCTGTCATTATTCTGCTCGTCTTTCTCCCTTCAGCTCTCATTCTAACATTACTGCTTTAAGTTTTTCTGTGGTTTTGACACAAGTCTCACTCTATTTTTAAATACTGAGGTTTGCAGTTACAGGCGGGGTTGGGCTAATGGCTTTTTGAATGCCAGCAGCTTTGAGTTGAAGTTGGATTTGAAATGTTTCTCAGCAAAACGTTGGCTTGTAAAAGACGCTTTAGAACATTCTGGACCAATGTTGAAAACATGTAGTCACTTTAATGGAAAAGCCTGAATAAATGAGTCAAGGAACATGCTGTGATTTTTATATCATAACCAAATTAGATTTTTGATACTTTTACTTAGTGTAACCATCAGTAACCACCTGCATCGCCACAACAACCAGAAGTGAAATCTAAAGAATCACAACTTTATTTCCAAGAAATTGTAATGCTACATCATACAATGACATTTTAGACATTAGTTTGTTTCCAACTTTGCATCAACAGTCCATTCATAGACATTATAAAAGACCATGATGTGACATGTGGACTACAGTTTTGATGCCTCAAGCTTTTGCCGTCTGGGTCGCCATCTTGGTTTTTGGGAACCATAAGTGACCACATTTGGACAGGGGTGCTGAGCTGGGGATGATACACATCTGTATCCTGATTGACAGGTCGGGGGGTAGCGATGTAGCAATTGCAAGGTAGCCGTGCACAAAAGTTATACCCTGCTTGATCGTTTATTTTACTTTAAATGGGACCATAATTTACAAAATTTACATCATGCTGTTAGAAGGAAGACTTGAAACTAGCAATCGAGACCACAGACTCATTAGGAAAGTGTTTCTGTTCTTCTGTTGGCGACATAACTTCCACGTTGGCTTCAATTTTCAGAGCCTGAATTCACTTCTTATGTATGTAGTATATGGGTCCATAAAAATAATCAAGACCTAAAGACAGGTTCCAAAATCTTTTGGAAAGCTTCCCACTAGAGGAAGGCTATTATAGTTTTGGAATGATAGCTTCATCAATATGTGAATGGGTGTAAAGTTAGGGTGTCCACAAACTTGTAACCATTTTTGTGAAACTTTACTCACTGCACAGCACCCTCACAGCTGTATACTTACACTGTACTTGGCCTAGAATTCGTTCTGCGCTTCCTGTGGGAAGACATTTTTATATCCAATACCTGAAATGAATCTTGGCAAATAGGGCAGCCTACAGTGTCTCTGTGTGGGGGTGTGACAGTCTTCTCAGCTGAAGCCACAATTTGTAATTTAAGCAGAAGCAGGTGTATATTTGCATTCAACTCAAATCGGTCCAAGTGTTTTGCTCACACACTCTCTCTCACACACACACACACACACCCCACAGTTACACAGATGCACAGTCAAATCAATCACAGACACCCCAATGTGTCTTTGAGGCATTGATTGCTAATGTCTGTGTTTCAGTTCTTAGCAATCAACATGACCGTTCCAAACTCAGCAAACAAAGGAGCTGTAGCTAAAGGTCAGCAACCAATAAGATGCCTCTTTGCTGGAGGTCAGAGCCAATCAGCAGCTCCTTGGCGGCATGGTTCACTGTCAGTTTTTATGATCCTTTGCATTCCTACGTCGTCTCCGCCGCACCAACAGAACTCATAAAGTCTGGGTTAGGCAGAGAGGAGATTGAACATATTAATGTATTTTATGGCATTTGTGAGGGACACAAATTTAGGTGGCCAAGGTAACCCTTTCAGCTTTTTGTGCAGCTGGCCGTGCTGTTTGTCCGTCAGAAAGTATGGCTGTCCAGTATTTGGTTTGAGAAGAAAGAGAGAATCACTCAGAGGGGAGAAATTGAGAGAGATAGATGGGAGAAGGCCGCAGTGTACCTTGAGCTCATCCTTTACCTGTCTATCCCATGTCGTCCCCAAACCCTCATACTCTGCTGACACTTTGTGTTGTAGTCTCCTGTTTATAAGCTATTTACTTATTGGCGAATCTTTCTTCTTCCCATCTTCTCACCTCAACTTTACTCATATCTTTCCATCTGTTCTCTTACATCTTTCCCTCGTCTTTCTCCTACCGTCTTTGTTTGTCTTCCTTCTGTTCTCCTCTTCTCCTTCCTCCTCTTCTCATTATTCCTTTCCTCTCCTCTCACGTTCTCTAATTTACTACCCATCCATCTTCTCTTCTCCGTTCAGCTGTATGATATGGGCTCCCCAGCCGACTCGCAGTCCAGCTCTCCAGGCTGCCTGACCACTGATAGCAGCTGTGTCAACATGGGCTTTCCGTCCTGTGGCCACCGCGGTCGCTGTCATGGCGAGTGGGGCTCCTTCAGCTGCCAGTGTGTGCCAGGTTACACCGGACACCAGTGTGAAGAGGGTAAGCCAAACATTTTTTTTGACTTGTGCATTAAAGGACTATTTGTGGGATATTGTACCATCTACAACAAAATAAAATCATCCATGTGTTCTGGCTATATCATTTGCTGCTTGGCTAAAGGCTTGTAGCAAAGACTATGTTGAGTTATAACATGTAAAATGAAAGCATAATTGGTAATAGCTGACAACAGATATTTCATACTACTCAAATTAGTTTGGAGGAGCACTAAAGCAAAATTGTAAGTAGCATTTAAAGATGAAATATTTATGTTTGAATATGTGTGTTAGCCATCAGCGACAATTAAAATCACTGTGCAGTATGAAGTAGATGGTCAGCACAGTGATACAGATGCAAACCTTTCTAGCTTATAGTTTCAGCTATGTAGCACATCTTAACAAGATGGTCACTTTCATGTGAGGATTAAAGAGGACAGCTGGTAACCACTAACAGGTAACAGGCTGTTTTCTCTGACTGCCTCAGGCATGCGGAGCGGGTAAACCCAGTTTTTTTATTTGTAGTGTAAGGTTTCAATCTTCAAGGCTGCATTAAATCTAGCTGGCATGAATTTATTGTGAATGTCATAAAGATTTGTGGTGGAAACCTCTATTTTCTAAATGTGTAAGCTAAACGTGAATAAACCTTGAATGGAGTACAGATATTGTTGGATCTTACCAACCAGGGTTCGTGGCATCCTGTATGTAGGTGGGATCTATTTGTAAATTCATTTATATATGTCAAGCATTTGCCTTTACCTTAGAGGATTCTTGATGACAGCTGTATAATTCTTGTTATACGAGGAGAGCACTATGCAGGCCCTTGGCAGTACCCCTATTAAGGATACTAATGGCCTGAAGAAAGGAGCTCCTTGTTGGCTTTGCGGAGGCGTTTGCCTGACTGCAGCAGTTGGAAGAGACTCTTATTGGACTAAGATGGGGTCTTTAATGACGTTCATTACCCTGGTCCTGCACCGCCTGTTGTACAAGTTGTCTAAATTTTAGAAAGCACATCCAGAGATGCTTTCAGCCACAACAACAATTTTTTGAGAGCATAATCAAAAATCCCTTAAATAGTTAAATTCTACATAGAGAAGACAACTCCACTGGTCCTAAACTGTTGTAATGCTTTGTGTCAACAATGATTCTTATGCTCAATGATTTCTGTTTACTATGATCTGCGGACCCTCCCATGCATCCAGACAACCAATAGGTGGCAGATAGAGAATCTTGCAATGAATAATTCAGTGAATTAACAAGTGAAAGAATGTGAATTAATCAATCTCCGTATTCATGAGATGATTTATATAAGGCAACAAGACAGTCTTTGAAAGAAGAAAAAGTAGTGTTTAACACGATTGTCACAAACAGACTGTGTTTATGTGATTTGTCTTAATTACATTTACGAGCCCATGAAAACACATACTGGATACAACCTGGCAATACAGAGCAAAAGAAGGGGAAAAAGATCCCTTTTAACACGTTAGCATCTTAAGCACACTGCTGGTTCTTAAATGGAATTAATTGTCATTGGAGCTGTTTCTATCTCTGCATTTATGTAGTTGGTAGGAGTGTGACAAATCACTTAGCTCACAAGACGACACAATACACGATATTGGGTTCACAAGATCTGGACGAGGTATTAACACTATTTTTAAGAAATCTTCACTGCTTAATTATATGAGATGCAAGGTAATCTTAGGAAGAAAGAGCAGTAAGAAAAGAGCTTTCTTAAACTGATAGTGTTAATTTCATATCCACACACCTCCCACAAACTGCTCTGTGGCTGATAAGATGGAGTTTTGAGAAGACACAGCTGATGCGTTGCATACTGCATGCCTAGTAGGAACCAAAAATGTAAGATTTAATATTGCCTTCAAGCAGGATCTCATGAACCACTCAACGTTGTCAAAGTTACATGGAAGAGAGACAAAGAGGGAGAGATGGAAGCAAAATTTAACTTGCATATGCCATGCGATGGAGGCATGGCTTTGAAAACATTTTAGGTGTGCTTGGTTTAGTCTGCCTGGAATGCACAAAATCCACTTCTGGGAACATGGGTCTAAGAAAGAACCAAGCATGACCCAGGCTAAACCACACATACATATTCTATCTTGTATATTTTGCATATCCTGCCCTGCCACCAGCTCTCTGCATGTGGGGGGACTTGAGAAACTGATTTAGTTGAAGTTACTTCAGGTCACTTCCCTCTGTAGTGAAGCATGTTCTAATTGGATAAAAGATCATTTGTTGCATTTAAAACTTTAATGGTGTTTATTCTCCATCATAGCACCATCTGACTGTGCTTGTGTGCTTGTGTTTGTGTGTGTGTAATAACACCAGAGGTCTCAGAGTATTCCTTTGATGGGCACAGTCATGTGCATTACCAGTTGGCGTCCCCGTTGCCGGCCCGGAGGACATGGGTTCAAGCCCTGGTTCGAACCCGCAAACACAGCAGCACCATCCTACATCTGATCTCGAAGGGACAGACTGAATACCTACGACTAGAGGTAAGACTTTTTTGTGTATGCTGTTTATTCTGCTTATTCTAATGGAACCAAACACACATGTAAACACAAGGGGCAGTGCCACGCTCCTTGCCATGGAAGTTGGCCTATGTCATCTTATTTTAACATTAAAACTAGTGCATTGCCCACAGGGGGGTGACGTGACCATTCCCTGCACTTTGTTTTTTTAGGGGGTTTTCACACATGCCTCATTTAGTTTGCTTGAATCACACTAGAGTTCGTTTTTCTGCTTTGTGCGGTTCATTTGGACAAGTGTGAATGTAGCAGTCACTCTCGGGTGCGCACCCAAAGTGGACCAAACAAGCACACTGAGACCTCCTTGAAGAGATGGTCTCAGTACGCTGTCAAAAACAATATGGTGCGGTTCGCTTGTGAACCACCACAGGATTTTATGATAGATATGTGATCTGAGCATTATTTCAAAAGCTAAATCACTAATAAATCCATCTGCCGACTGTGTAATGTGTTCAGGAAATGATCTTGTGTGTGATGTGTACAAGCCATGTATAGGCTATATTTATGCAAATCGTTTGGTAACCACATATACATGTCTGCGTGGGTATTTTCCCTGATTAATAGGTCAAAAGCTGTTAAAAAAAGAGGGGCAGTACTCTGTTTACTTTGTCAGTTCATTAAGTCCATAAAACATTTTGTGACAGGACCCCACAGTTATAACCCCTGAATCATTACTGTACTCCTCTTCGTCCTGTCATTATTCATATGTGGTCGATTTGCGGTCTAATATTACTAATAATGCTTATAATGAGTTTTTTGAGCTCTTTGCGATACACATCAGAGGCATTAAAATAATGCTGGATAATCAGTCATCGTAACTTAATTTCCCCTCGTGGGTCCTGAAGATGTGTACATGATGCAGGATGTCAATCACCAAAGCTGTCCAATCAACAAGTTACCTATCAGTCTGTATAACTTCATTATTACTCCTATGGTTCGTTTGTAAAACTGCAGTGTGAACATGACCTAGACCAGAACTAAAATGCAACAGTGTATAGTTTTTTTCTCTTGGTCCTGACCAAATAAACAGAACTACAGGTGTGAAAGCAGTGCAGTGCAGTGCAGTGCTTGTTCAAAATGTTTGTCTCACATGGGCTACAGCACTAATAACACTAAAACAACCCAACAGTGGCGGCGATACCGCCAGATATTTAGCACCGCCTTAGAACTTCATAAAACCTTTATAACTCTGCTTCAACACATTGTTTCTAATGTGCTGTATAAACCTGGTGATGACAATAATTACATTTTAACAATTCACTACTACGTCAGAGCATAAAGCCCTGCCAACGCGAGCATACCCCTCCCTCGTTGCAGAGCAGAGCAGCATAAGCCCTGTCCCATGTTAGTGATGGGAATTACGGCTTTTAAGGGAACCAGATATTATGGCTCCGTTCCTTTCCGAGAGCCGGCTCTTTCGGCTCCCAAATGGCTCTTCATTTAGGGCCGCTTCTGCTTACATTAGAATCAACTTTTGCAGAGTAAGGAGAGCTAATGAAAAATCATTTCACTAGAATTGGAGAAATTAGTTAGACGGTGTTGTCGCAGCAGAGCATGTGCCGAAATATAGTGTTTTTGCGGATAAGTGTAGTCATGCTATATCTTACAGTATTTACTGTATAGTAACACAGATATTTTACAGTATAAATGAATATATTAAAATCATATAAAAGAGAAGTAGACAGAGATAAAGACTGGAGAGTGTTAATGTATAGGTTAATTTAATTAATTTAAATTAAATTAGTTGTTTAATGTACAGTAACATTAATAAACAGTGTAAGGGTTTGGTCTGTGAAAAAATATGGTCATGGTATATGGTAATAATCTTATTTTGGAGAAATTCTCTGACAGGGTTGATTTCCTTCTCTTAAGAACTTAGGCAGGTTACTCAGTTAGATAGGTGTAATTTAGTCATTGTCATACTGTCTTTTTCCAATGGGGATATGGGATTGGCTGGGAGACGGCTCCCATCGTTCACTTTAAAGAGGCGACGTGTTCACTACTGACACATCACTATCCCACAAGCCACTCCACTCTGTGCTGTTCTCTAGTATATTTAGTAATTCTGAATGTGTTGCGTGTCCAAATTGCACCAAACGTCGCACTGCACTCCCTTGGGTCTGTAGCAAAATACCCACCAAGTGTGAAGTTGAATGGATGAGCGGTTCTTGACATAATCAAAATACAAACAGACAGACAAACAGACACACACACACACACACACACACATAGATTCCTGCCTTTATTAGAAAGATGTTGTTATTTGTGTAGGCGGCACGGTGGTGCAGTGGTTAGCACTGTCGCCTCACAGCAAGAAGGTCGTGGGTATAAACCCCGGTTGCCCCAGCCTTTCTGTGTGGAATTTGCATGTTCTCCCCATGTCAGCGTGGGTTCTCTCCGGGTGCTCCGGCTTCCTCCCACCATCCAAAGACATGCAGGCTAGGTCAATTGGTGTTTCCCGAATTGTCCTTAGGTGTGAATGTGAGTGTGAGTGGTTGTGCGTCTATGTGTGGCCCTGCGATGGACTGGCGACCTGTCCAGGGTGTACCCCGCCTTTCGCCCGATGCCAGCTGGGATAGGCTCCAGCCCCCCCGCAACCCTGTACGCAGGATAAGCAGTTGACGATGGATGGATGTTATTTGTGTAGATGTTTCATTTGTATTAACTAACTACATAAGTAGCAATAAAGCTAATGCTTTATAATGATGCAACGCTAGCTGCTAGATTCAGATATAGGTTAAAGGATATGAATTTAAATGGAAAGCTAGTAGCTTGCTATCTGGATAACTGCTCCTTCCTAGATCATTGTGCTGAGATTTCACCATATCCTAATCTTGTGTAGGGCACCAAAATAGCCTGACTGTGACAGGTCAGGTTTAATACAAGACGTTGTCTAAAGTTATAGTTGTTGAAAATAGTGGATCTTATATAGTGTATTAGTAGTGCATATGATTTTATATTGACGTTGAAAGCACACTGCCAGGATTATATTAATTAAATGTATTAATATTTGTCTTGAAGGCTTAATTATCCCACTCTTCTTTTCCCCTGGTTGCTCTGCTCACAAGTTTGGCCTCACATATTCGTTTATTTGCCAGCTTCCTTCTGGGTTTTTTTTCTCTTATTTTCTGGGATCAAGCAATACCTTTCTAATCATTTTGCTGTCTCTAACCCCATGCTGTGACCACATGTATTGATCAAGCATCACTGTCTAAAATGATGATGATTACCATTACCACAGCTGCCATTACAGTACAATATCTCTTCTGATCACCTCTGTTATCCATCTGTCTCTCTTTCCTATCCACCCATTCCTACATTTCTTCTTAAAAGTCATACTGCTCTATCAGCATAGCTACATGGGGAGTGGGTTCACATCATTTATCCAACATAAACAGTGCATTTATTCCTGGGTGCAGACAGCATGAAAATGTGTGTACTCTTATGAAGGAACCCCCCTCAGTGAAACATGGGAAACTCTGCAATGTTCTTTGATTAAAATAACCATATTGCCTTCTCGATTATGTTTTTCACTGTGATAGTTCTGTTTGCTTTTAATCAGAAGAAGGAATTAGTATGCGTTACTCTTGACTGGCTGCAAACTCACAATGTGAGGAGCTCTTTGTGTCTGCATTTTGTGTGTGACTTGCATTTCAACAAAAATGGTACACTACTCCTGCGATTTGTTTACTGATTGCAGCATTTTGTGTGAACATTCTGCTGTTACAGTTCTTATGAGGATGAAATCTTCTCGCAAGAATGGACACATTTAAAAGATTCTCCTAAATGAGGGCATTTTGCTGGTATTTAATGCTAAGTAGTTATTTAGTTTTTTTAATTAGCTTTGATTAGTTGTTGATTTATAGTACAGAGAGTGCACATTTATCAAAATCAATGTAAATTCATTGGGATTAGCACAAGAGTCCTTTGCAGTTTGGACATCATGAATATTACTTTTTCTAAACTGATTTATATCAATGAGATTAAGTTTACTATGTTCTTAACAATTATGACAACATTTTAATGGAACATGCAAAGGAGAAAGCAACAATAAAGGGGACAATCAGTATCGGTGAAAAAAATCTGGACTCATATTATCTTCAGAATCGTTTACATGTTCTGTAAAAGCAGTAACATATCAGCCCTTGGTCTTCTTCACAGTCAGTGAGTGAGCCATATTTTGGCAGCCATGTTCAGTGAATAACTATCAGCCAATAAATATTTACACACCATAATGAAAACCATCAAGCATTTTGCAACACAAACAAATTATGTAATAAGCAAGACAAGTAAAGTGTGCACAGTTGAAGCAGGGGCAAATTCTTTCCTAACACTGCAGAGAACCCGAATGCATTTGCGGTAATTGGCAGTATTCAGTACGTGGGAAGCCAGTCACTGCCTTACGGTGGCCCGTAGGTTTCAGAGCAAATATAAAAGCCACAACACGAACACAAATCCCACAACACAATTACAAAAGCCACAACACAAACACAAAAGCCACAACGTAAATACAAAAGCCACAACACAAATACAAGAGTCACAACACAAATACTAAAGCCACAACACGAATACAAAAGCCACAACACAAATACAAAAGCCACAACACAATTACAAAAGCCACAACACAAATACAAAAGCCACAACACAAATATTTGTGTTCGCGTTGTGGTTTTATATTTGCTCTGACACCTACGGGCCACCGTGCTGCCTTGCTGCTGCTGTAACAACTTGGTTGGGTTACATCCGTGTACTTGGTGGCCTACAGATTTTCATTTTGAAATGAAAAGAACAAAAAACAAACACAAAACACAGCTTGATTCCCAATTACCATTAGTAAATAGGGAAACTGAAAACAGAATACAACATGTTTTTCTTTTTATGTTTTGATATTAAAAAATGAAAAACTGTCTAATTATCCGATTGTCTTTGATGTGTTTATAGATGGAAATCGGAAATTAAAATAAATGTGTTTAAATCTTATTCCTCAATTTTGCATTGTTTTTTTTTTGGGATCGGATGTAGTAATTGATTGATTGATTGAAGTTTATTTCAAGCAAAATAATATATACATATATATTAACACACAAAAATAAAAAGAAAGAAA